>PVIC010020317.1:9026-29759 GCA_004025085.1 Thryonomys swinderianus | reverse complement strand
TCAGGCTGGCCCTGAGTTCACTATGGTGCCCAGGTAAGCCACCACGAACTCAGCAATCCTCCTGTCTCTGCCTCCCGAGTGCTGGGATTACAGGCGTGAGCCACCACGCCCAGCATTATATGTGGTAACCGGGGATCGAACTCAGGTCCTTGCGCTTGCAAGGCAGGTGCCGGAACCACTGAGCTAACCCTCCGGCCCAGGTGGTTTTTTTTTTTAACAAAACCTTCAGATCCCACTCCGGTGTGTGGTTCCCTTTCATGTTTAAACAAAGCTCCCAGCTCCAGCCCTTCTCTTCCCAGTACCTGGTATTCAGAGCAGCGATGGAGATGGGTCCACGGAATCACCGGGCGTCCTAGAGCCTTGTCACATCACCAAGAGAACTAAAGGAAAGGGGAGGTTGGGTCCCAAACTCATCTCTCCACCAGTCCGCCCTACAGAGCAAGAGCCAGTGTCCCCGGGAAGAGACCTCGACAGCGCTCCCAGGCCTCCCCGCAGCCGCGTGGGTAATGCCCACGGTGTCCCTGAGCGGTCACAGGTCCTGTGTGCATCCATTACCCAGCCTTGGCTCTGGGCTCCGGCAGACGTGACTTGGTCACGGCTCTGCTGTCCCTCTCGGTGTGACTCCCATCGTTTTCCTCCTGTATATTGAGGAATCAGTCCTCGGGTTTATTGTGAGGATAAGCTGTAGTGAGTGAGGCAAGAGCCTGACACGGGCCACATCTTGGTGCCCCTTACACGTGGCAGAGGCCCAGAAAGACCCAGTGTCTTATTGCAGGCCCTCAACTCATGAAGTGCCACATTCTCTTCTTCACTTAAAGGAGGCTTTCTTGTTTGCAGTACTTCTGAACTGTTGTGAACTTGGGGGACCTTTTCTGAGTCCAGTTCTATAGAAGCAGCGGAGGCCCTTGCACTCATTTCAGCTAAAGTTACCGAGCACTGCTGTACAGAGCTGGAGGTAGAAATGAACCAGGGTAAGGCCCTTTTAGGCCCTTCAGGGAGGCCGCAGAGCCAGCCATGTTGGGGGGGGGGGGGGCTGGAGCAGGCCCCATGAGTTCCCTGAGCTGTTTGTAAGGGCTTGGAGGGGCTGGACAGGTTGGAGAAGGGTGGGCCCAGGAGGGCTTGGGGGAAGCCAGGGAGGGACGACTGAGGTGTTGACCCTGCTGTTTTGGCTCCGGGATATTCTGCTTTCAGGCCTGCCTCGAGGTCAGCACACTTGTGATCTCTGAGGCCCAGGGCCTGCCGGGCCCTTTGTGCTTTGGAGAAGACCCTTATCCGCTGCAGAGCTAAGCACCCCATCTAGGGCAAAGCAGGCCAGGCGCTTGTTGCCTGCTGGGCCCCCCATGGCGGGTGAAGGGGAGGCCTCTCCGTGGCCTCAGCCAGCTGCCTCTTCCACCCTGCTGCCTCTCAGGATTACTCAGCCTTCACAGCATCTGTCACTAAGATGTTGAGTGGATTCCTGATGCCCTCTCTTCAGGAAAGGCAGGGGTTGTGTGGCCTTTTAAGAAAGGCTCCATGCCCGGGTTAAGCCTCCGATTGTGGTTCTGCATGAAGAAGCCATAGACCAAAGGAAAAGCAGTGGTTCAGCTTTGGTCTTGAAGCTTTGTGTCAGCATCTGCCCCGAGTCCCCAGGCTTGGAATTTAATGTGGGCCAATAGGCCGGGGTGAGGGGGCTGTTCTTTCTCTCTCTGACTTCTGTGTAGATTATTAGAATAATAGGCATGGGAGGGGGCAGGCTGAGGAACCTCTCCTGCTGGCTTTTAAGTGCTGGGTGCCCCTCTGACTTTGGTCTTTGTGATATGGGAGCTTTGGGGTTTTGCCAAGAAAGAACACAGGGAAAACATTAAGTGGCACATTCTGTTTCTCTTTTCCCCATAAAAACCGAGGTTGTTTTTGTTTCTGTTTTTGTTTGAGCCGGCTTCAGGGTGTAGTACAAGCCAGCCTTGAACTCACTACTTCACCCAGGCAGGCCTCAAATTTGGGATGATCCTCCTGCCTCAGTGTCTGAGTGCTGGAATTCCAGATGTGAGCCCCATGCCAGCATTCCAGTGTTACTTTTCTTTGTAGTTTGGCTGTGCTTTAAACTGGAACCGCGTGTATTTAATCCTTAGGCCCAGGCCTGGCATCCCACAGGGCTTTCTATACACAGGACCTTCCCCCCAACCACCTCAGGGAACTACTCTGAGAGTGGTTGTGTGGCGCCACCTTCTGGCCACAGTGCCCATTGTATCTTTTCGGTCTTGTTCAACAGTTGTCGGGATAGTTCATCTGAATTCAGAAAAGTAGCTCGCAAAACGTTCTGAAGTCTGTTTCTAATTGGTCCTAAAATCCTCATGGCCCTACGTTTCTGCTTGGCTGTTCTGGGGCTGCTTTACAAAGTCTCTTACTAAAATAGCTTTGTGACCAGGGTGCTGGTGCACGCCTATAATCCTAGCACTTCAGAGGCTGGGTGGGAGGATCACTGAAAGTTCAAGGCCAGCCTCAACTACATAGTGAAGCTCTTGTTTTAGAAAAAGAAAAATGGCTTTGTGTTTTCAAAGCCTAAATTGTCAAGGTAGAGCTAAGCAGTTAGTCTGGAAGCAGAGGTCTCTCAGCTCAGGGCCCGGGCCAGGTATTTTTGTCCATGGACTTAATCCACTTGTGTTTCCCGGTCCGGCTCTGTGTCTGTGGGAAGGCTGTGTTGAAAGTGTGGCTG
The DNA here is from genome assembly GCA_004025085.1 of Thryonomys swinderianus. Taxonomy (NCBI): domain Eukaryota; kingdom Metazoa; phylum Chordata; class Mammalia; order Rodentia; family Thryonomyidae; genus Thryonomys; species Thryonomys swinderianus. Next base: position 27,067 of record PVIC010020317.1, on the reverse strand, counting down.
GAACATGGCACAGAGGCAGGTGGAAATTGAGTGTATCCTTCCATGGCCATCCTGGAGTTTCAGGTCTCTAGTTTTTAGGTAGATTGGGCTCAGTTCTGTCACCGGCCCAGCACCTAGGGAGGCTCATGCTGAAACGAACAGCAGCTGGGTATGGTGAGGCATGCTTGTATTCCCAGCACTCGGGAGGCTGAGGTAGGAGGATTGCCTCGATCGAGGCCACCCTGGCTTACATAGTTAGATCAGGCCCAGCCTAAACTGCAGAGTGAGACCCTGCCTCCAAAAAAACAAACAAAACACAAGAGGGCCGGAGGGTTAGCTCAGTGGTTCCGGCGCCTGCCTTGCAAGTGCAAGGTCCTGAGTTGGATCCCCGGTAATCACATGCAATACACCCACCAGCAGTCAGTACCACACACCACAGTGCCAGGTGTGGTGGCTCACGCCTGTAATCCTAGCACTCAGGAGGCAGAGGCAGGAGGATTGCTGAGTTCGAGGCTTGCCTGAGCTACATAGTGAGCTCAGGGCCAGCCTGAACTACAAAGCAAGACCCTCTCTAAAAAAAAAAACACACACACACAAGAAAGAAACAGCAGCTTCACTAACTCAGAAGGGCCAGGGATGGTGTTGGGGAAGATTTCTGTCTTGTCTATTTTGAGGGCGTCTTCCGTGTGCTGTGCCTGGTGCAGCACCACACCCAGAGTCTGTACCAGGTCCCTCTTGGTGCTGCTCCCCCCTTCTCCCCCTGTGGAGCGGACAAATCTGTAATTCAAGTCTCCCATTTCCCAAACGAGAGAATGGGGTTTCCTGCCATTTCTGCTTCAAAGAGAAATGCTGGAATAAAATGCACATTTTACTGCTAAGAGCACATGGCTGTCTGCCAGACATACACCATGTGCCCAGCGGAGCCTACGGAAGGGGGTGTCCACGGGATAACTGTTGACAGAGAATGATGTCCCCATAGCCAAGGCCTCAGCCATTCCCTCCTCTCTAGGCCTGATCTCCAAGTCCTCTCCTAAGAAGCCGCGCGGACGCAACATCTTCAAGGCTCTCTTCTGCTGTTTTCGAACCCAGCATGTTGGCCAGGCCGGTTCCTGCACTGAGCTCGCCGCATACAAGGAAGAAGCCAACACCATTGCTAAGGTAGTAGCTGGAGAGGGTGGTATGGTCCCGGAAGGGAAGGGGCTGCTGATAGGAGACCCCTGCAGACCACAGCAGGAGGGCAGGGTTGCCTTGCCTGAGGTCACAGAGGTCTTTGCTCTCTCCTTCCCTAGTAGTCCCATTGTCATCGGGCCAGATGTCTTTGTGGTTCCTCGGGGATCCTGCAGAATGCTTTGCATGTATCCTCTCCTATGATCCTCACAGCAACCCCGCTAGGGTATTTACAGGCTTCCCGCTTTGCAGATACAGAAGCTGGGTCCCAGAGGATATGTGGTCCTGAGGAGTTGATGGTTACCTGGTGGTAGTGGCAGGATTCAAACTCGGATCTGATTCTTAATGTCTGTATTTGTTTTCTGTAACACAAAGCTGCCCTCCAGCTTTTACTTTATTGGCAGGGAACCAAGGCATTACAATTTGCCAGGCTTCTTTCCTCCCTAGTAAAAGGTCTGAACCCACAGCTAGGTCTTGCTGAGTTTCCCAGCAGGCCTCAACCTTAAATTTTCCTGTCTCTGCTTCCTGGGAAGCTGATAGCACCTGCCCTGCTCCTGGCTTCTGCTGTGTTTTGGGCCCTTTCCAGCCGTTCCCACCTGTGCCTGTGCAGAGCCTTTGGAAATGTGTGGGCGGTTTTGATTGTTAGAGAACCAAATGGTATTTCTCGTATTTTGAGGGCGGAGGCTGCCTGACCAGCAAAATACTCTTCTTCCCCTAATGCCGGTGGTACCTCTCTGTGAAACACCAAGGTCTAGCTGTCTTTCCTAAACCAGACCAAGACATGTCCATCAGGGGGAAATCACTTCATTACCTTGTGGGGGAGAAATGGTTACAGTACAGCACAACACGATTACTAATCAATTTTCATTAAGAGATCTTAATACATGGAGAATATTTTTAATTTTGAGATGAGGTCTTGCTAGATCACTAAATTGGCCAGATTGGCCTCAAACTTGGAGTCCTCCTGCCTCAGCCTCCCAGAATACTGTGATCACAGACATGTGCCTGTATGCCCTGCTTATTGTTTTATTTTTTGTTTTGCAGTGCTGGGCATCAGGCCAGGGCTTGGCACTCTTCTACTGAGGCCAGCATACTACAACTGAGTTATAGGCTCAGAATTTTAGTATTTCGTTTTTATTAGGACTATTAAACTGCTTTTTAATAATGTAACATTTTGATTATTGGGAAGTGTCATTCTAATCTTTCTGCACTTCCACGTTTTGGGGGTTTTGTTTTCTGAGAACATCTCGCTGTGTACCCCAAGCTGGCCTCGCACTCACGGTGACCCTCCTGCCTCAGCCTTCCAAGTGCTGGAATTACAGCTGTACATTACCACGCCAGGTTGCACTTCACAGTCCTGGTACCCACAGTGGCTTCATGTTGGCTTACTTGAAGTTTTGTGGGGTTCAGTCCTCTCCCACATTCCCTCAAGGGAGCCACAGGAAATAGAAGTTCTCAAAGAAAAGTTGGGTCTAGGGACTAAGCAAGAGTATGTCCCTAGGGCTGGAGGGTTAGCTTAGTGGTTCCGGCGCCTGCCTCGCAAGCACAAGGTCCTGAGTTTGATCCCCGGTAAACACATACAATGCTGGGCATGGAGACTCACGCCCACCAGCAATCAATACCACATACCACAGTGCCAGGCGTGGTGGCTCATGCCTGTCATCCCAGCACTCGGGAGGCAGAGATAGGAGGATTGCTGAGTTCGAGGCTTGCCTGGGCTACATAGTGAGCTCAGAGCCAGCCTGAACTACAAAGCAAGTCCCTGTCTCAAAAAAAAAAAAAAAGAGTATGTCCCTAATGGGTATGTCCAAAGAGTATGTCCTTTATACTGTCTGACAGGCAGTGGCAGCTGAGAAAAGGGACAGCCCTTTCCCTGTACTTCCTCGGGTTGAATGTGGAAAGGAAGCACTCACCTTCTTGCCCAGCTCCTTAAAAAGCCCCTTTTGTCATGTAAGGAACTTCCAGGCAGCGGGGTGTTGAGGCAGAAGCTTTGGTTTGGAGGGGCAGGAGCCAGTGAGTTGACTCTGACCAGCCACCTTTTTTGCCCTAGTCGGATCTGCTCCAGTGTCTCCAGTACCAGTTTTATCAGGTAGGTGAATCTGCTGACCTGCTGTCCTGGTGGCCCGGCAGCCCTTCCTCCTCAGTTTCCTGGCCAGCCCTTTGTCCCCTTGGAAGCCTTATGTTCTAAGTCTCCACCGAGGGCCGCTCTTCTAGGGGACGGCCAGTGCTTCCCAGCTCCTCCCCCACCAGCCGCGGCTACTCCTCGCATGCCCTCACTGGGAGGCTGGCAGCAAGGAGCTCCTCGGGCTCCTCTGTCCTCTGCCTGATGTAGTGTCTGTCCTGGGTTGGAGAGTGTCTCCAGGAAGAGCCTGGCTCTGCCCGGAGTCCAGCTACGTAGAATGACTGGGATTTCTAGTGGGTCCATCTCAGCAACCTGGCTCTGGTTTTAGATTCCTGGGACTTGCCTGCTCCCAGAGGTGACAGAGGAAGATCAGGGACGGATCTGTGTGGTCATCGACCTGGATGAAACCCTTGTACACAGTTCCTTTAAGGTAGGTTGACATCTGGCACTGTACTGCGCCCCTTCCTGGCCTAACAGTGAGGCCAGGCCACCCGGGGCTCACCAGGACTGAGAGGCCATACTGAAGTGTTAATAGGAACCCCTGCTCTGCTCCCCATTGCTGTGGCTATGTGTGTACACACACACACACACACACACACACACACAAACACTCAGCACATCCACACAGCACCACAAGGGCTTCCCATGAGTCAGGCCTACAGGTGGTTGAATCAGCTTTGGCCTTGCCCCTGTTTTGTTTCCGTAATGAGGGTATTTGTTAACTCAGGCAAGACCTGAAACTCAACTCAGATTGAATTTGATGGGATGGCACAGGGGTGCTGAGGAGCAGGGAACCGGAGGAGCTGTCGGAGCCCGCGCCGGGCTGAGAAGCCCGTAGCGAGGCTAGAGCAGCCTCCTGGAGCCTTCAGTGTCTGTTTCCCCTGACGCTGTGGGACACAGTGGGCGATGCTTGTTGCTCCCTTCGTGCTGATACCATTAACTCTTCTGCCTTCCAGCCAATCAACAATGCTGACTTCATAGTGCCTGTAGAGATTGAGGGGACCACGCACCAGGTGAGCTTCCTGCCATGCTGTGCCCAGCCAGGCATAGGATCTGCCCTCTGCTCCACCCGCCCTGGGCTCCTTTGGCCCCTCAGGGCCACTGTTCCATCAGCTGATTCCTTTTCTGTAACTGTAGCGCCTCCTATTTTATTGTTGTCTTTGACGCTCAAGGCAAAAATCTTTAAGAAGAGGAAGGAAGAAAGAAAAAAAAAAGACTCAGTGCCACTACCCTCTCTAGTTCACCCTCACTGTTTGTCTGAGGCAAGAGTGTCACCCTGAGTTCAAGGCCAGCCTGGACTATTAGTGAGTTCCAGGCCAGCTGGAACCACATAATGAGACTCCATCTCAAAAAAAAATATATTAATAAAGCCAGGCTGTTTGAAAGTGTAGTTGACATTGCTTAAGAGTAGTAACAGCTGTCATTTATTTATCACTATTCCTCCATGTAGCCTGTAAGGTTTTGCATTCTCTGCCTGTTCTAGGCACACAGTGCAGTAGTGGTGTTTCTCTGCCTGGAAGGTCCTCCCCACGCCCCAGCCCATGAAGACCTCCAGAATTTCTCCCTCCCCTCCCCAGGCAGCTCCTCCTCTGAAACCTCCTGGCTTCCCTCCCCTAGGATCCTCCTGGTGGCTTCTGTCAGAGAATGTGAATCTAACCCAGATCAGGCTCCGGCCCTGATAATCTGCCCAGTCCAGGGTTAAAGATTGTGGGAAGGTGCCAGGGGAAAGACTGTTTACTCCGTGTGCTTGCCAGTTGGCCCAAGGGGCAGGGACCACTGGAGTGGGTACCCAGGTGGCCTTGACACTTGTTTGCATGAGAAAACAGGGTTTGAGGCTTCAGTGAGTTGGGGTCACAGTCCCACCAGTGTTAGGGCTTCCTTTGCTGCCTCCAGCCTAACAGAGGGCTCTGCCTGGCCACCCCTTCGCAGTCAATCCAGCTGAGGGTTTAGAGATACACAAAGCCCATGGGGAAAAGATGAAGACATACTTTGAACAGGCCAGTACTTACTCTGAACTTCTAGTTAACAAGGAAGCCATGAATAGTAATAAGGGGATGGATTTAGATGCAAAAGAACTACCTATCCAAGGTGCTTTTTAAGCAAAGAATGGAGAGGGAGCTTAGGCTTGACAGATAGCCAGGAGGAAGAAGGGGTTTGTGAAAGCTAAAGAAGTGGCAGCTATCGGGAGCAGAGCAGAGACTTCTGCTGGGAGCTAACGGGGATCTGGTGAGTTGGTGGCACATGGGCCAGCCGTAGGAGGGAGTTAGGGTAGGTGTGCGCTGCTAGCCCGGAGCAGCATGAATGAAAAGGCCTTTGGAGGAAATAAGTAGTCCTAGAAGCCTGTGTAGGCCAAAGGTAAGAAGCAGTAGAACACAGACTAATGGGGGACATCTAGCCCCTCGTGACCCTGTCACAAAGGATGGGCGTGAGTGTTGGAGGGCCTGGGAGGAGCATGTACAGAGGAGGCTCTCGAGCAAGAAGGGGCAGGGAATCTAGTCCGCCGTCATCGGGGGAAGTCACTTCTGCATGGTACAGTGGAGAAGCCGTGTGGGTATGAGGTGTCAGGAAATACCTGTGTCCTTGCCGGATAGGGACCTGGACACACTCTCCTGCTGGAGCCAGGGACACAGTGTACCCACAGAGGCTGTGGCTGGATTCAAGTAATCCAGGATAGGCTGTTTCCATCTGTGAGGCCTATTCTTGATTACTTGTTTCTGGAGGCAGCTGATGGCCCACCGGAATCAAAGATGGCTCCTGGGACATAATGTGTTGTCCTTCCTGAGCTGAGGCGGGGACCCAGTGAGGGGTGAGGCCAGCATGGCGGGGCAGTTCCAGCCAGCAGGCCCCATGTGCCTTTCTGTCAGTGGTGAAGGGCGTGGACGCTGAGCTGCTTCGGCGCGGGGTTCCCCATTAGCCTGCTGTCTTCTCCTCAGGTGTACGTGCTCAAGAGGCCTTATGTGGATGAGTTCCTGAGACGCATGGGGGAGCTCTTCGAATGTGTTCTCTTCACTGCCAGCCTAGCCAAGGTAACCAGGAGCAGGAGGGAGAAAGCACAAGAGGGTGGCCCAGGATGCCACAGGGGAGCCGTGACCGCATCCAGACCTGGGCATCTTCTCTCCTCCCAGTATGCCGACCCTGTGACGGACCTGCTGGACCGCTGTGGAGTGTTCCGGGCCCGCCTGTTCCGGGAGTCCTGTGTGTTCCACCAGGGGTGCTACGTCAAGGACCTCAGCCGCCTGGGCAGGGACCTGAGGAAGACCCTCATCCTAGACAACTCGCCTGCTTCTTACATCTTCCACCCGGAGAACGCAGTGAGTGGTCCCGACAGGCCCCCATGGCCAGGACTGGGAGAGGGCGTGGGGGCAGGCAACGAGGGCTTCGCAGAGGAGTGCCCTGCTGCCTCGGCTGGCCCAGCAGTGTCCCAAGGGAGGGCAGGAAGAAATGGCGCTCAGCTTGACACCACCCTCTTCTTGCCCCAGGTGCCTGTGCAGTCCTGGTTTGATGACATGGCGGATACAGAGTTGCTCAACCTGATCCCAATCTTTGAGGAATTAAGCGGAGCGGACGATGTCTACACCAGCCTTGGGCAGCTGCGGGCCCCTTAGCCTTCCTGCTTGCGAGCAGCGCTGTCCCAACAGGGGATTTTGCTACACTGTGCCTTTTTGATCAGCCTGACAGACTGAGCAAAGCTGGAACACCTCAGCAGCCGGGGCCGGAAATAGATGTGACTGGAAAGACCCTTAGGGAGGTTAAGATGCCAGCTGGGTGGATCAGACAACAGTATCCAGAGATCCCTGTTTGGGCCAGGTTCCTGAGATAGGGGTATGAACCGGAACTACAGGTAGGGGCAGGGCCAGAGTCTGGGAAGTGCTGTGGACCCAGGGAGCTCAGTGTTTCAGTGAGAAGAAACTGCAGGATCAAGGTTTTTTTCCCAAGTTAGTTCATCTCCCCTGCCCCCCTATGAGCCACTGAGCTTTACCAGGACAGAGACAGTTATTGGAGGCCATATTGCCAAACCATGGCCTTTCCTCAGGGTCAGAAGGCCTGTGCAGAGGAGAAAGGAAGGGCAAAGGCTGCCCCTAGATGCCTTCTTTGAAAGCTTTCTCCGGCCCAGCTGCTGCAGACAAGAAGGTGCCATTTCTAAGATGAAGACTCGTTTCCAGAACCAGTAACCCCATGGCTCTCAGGTCCTGTGGCCTGAGGGTCTGTGTCTCCCCAAGGTTTGGGCTCTGGGCCTGCCTTCCTCACCACCTAGCCATAGTCTGATGCCGTGGGAAGGTCTTCTGCCTGCCCTGGAAGAGGACAATAACTGATTTCCGTTCTTTTGACTCTTGAAATTCTTTCCCTAAACACGGAGCAGTGCTCTTGGCTTTGGCACAGTGGCATCCTGGGCCTGAAATGTATATGGGAGGTGTGGGGGGAGGGGAGTGGGGAGAGGGAAGAGGCCCATCCCTCAAGCGTGAGGGTGTGTCCTCTGGGTTTGTAGATCAGCCGGGTTTCTCTCCCTCAGTCCTCAGTCCGCTCTTAGGGATTCTCTGCTGGTGCTGCCACACGGATGGAGGCTGTGAAAGGCTTTCCAGGCTGCCTCAGCCCTCGCGTTGCTGGGCGGGGCTCTTTCCTACTTGGTCTTCCCTGGGCGTCTGTCCTGTCCTAAGTCTGTGTTCTTGTCTTCCTTCTGGCTGTCCCTCTTCCTCTCAGAAGTTCAGACTTCCCGCTTTTCCAGAATTGAGGGGTCCGGTTTTCTTACATTCGGTTTGCCAACCTTCCACCCCCAGGGAACCCCTCACACACTTGCACTCTGGGTGTCTCGTGGTTTCAAAGATTGTTAATAGTGAATGCTTTAAAAAATAATCACAAAATGAAAGTTTTGCGCTCCCCCCATGGAAAACAAAGGAAGTGCTGCTGTAAGTGGGAGCACAAGGGTCCCCCCAAGAAGGGCCCTACCTCAGCATCACAGCCTTAATCAAGGTCTTCCCTGGGGCTGGGTGGGGCTCTCTCCTCCCTCTCTCCTCCCGGGTGGGAGGGGTCCTGTCCCCATAGCATTTGCGAATTGCTTCCAGTGCAGGTACACTGCCCACTCAGGACTCAGCCTATTACCCTTTTCAGTTTCTACACACTAGACCCAGCCTCAGGAACTAACCAGTTTGGAGAAACCAGGTAGAGGAGCAGCAGCTCCGTTTGCGAGTGGTAGCTGCCTGGCTGGGTCTTTTGTGGTGCCGCCTCCCTCCTCCTCTCTTCGTTGTCACAGAAGTGGAACAGAACACCCAGGCTCCTGCGGTCGCTCCCCCAGTGTCATTCCCGGTGCCTGTGGGCTCCCACCGCAGGTGAGGGCAGAGTGCTCCCAGTGCTAGCTAGGAAGGCCGTCTCCTGAAGGAGAGGGGCGCTGAGAAGCTAAGGCCAGCTGTAGCTTAGACAAGGCCCTGGCCTCCACTGCCATCCTAACACTGCAGGAGGGCAGTCTTTGCAAGCCCTACCCTGAGGGTCAGCCCTCAGCCAGGTCTTCTGAGAGTGGCCTGGCTGAGAGTGGCCTGGCGGAGTTTTTCTGACTAAGCAGTATCTTAGCCAGAAGCAGATTTGAGTTCTAAGAACCCTGCCTGCCCTCTTCTGGACAACTGTTTTCCCACACAAAGAGCCTGTGCCACCCCATTCCTGTCAGGCTTGTCCCAGTGCTTACTGTGACCCGTGACCAAAGCCTAGCCTGGCTTGGTAGGAGCATCCCTGCTGCTTTTGCATGAAGCCCCAGCTTTCCCGGCCCTGAGGCCCAGCTCCTGTCAGAGCCACACCCGCTCACTTGCAGGTTTCCGGAAATGCCCTCTCCCCTCTTCCTCCCCCAGAGAAGCAGTGTGCAGATCTAAGCAAGGCCAGTCCATCTGGACTTGTGCCCACGTTCACACAGCTGCCACTTGCTGTCTGCTTTCTAGATCAGCAGTATGTTGGGGCCAGTGGTGATTGCAAAGCTTGCTTCTTGGAGAAATCAGGCACTTACGGAGGAGGGCAAGACTGAGAGGAAGCTACTTCCGCAGCCCGCTGGGTTTGCCACCAGGCCGTCCCACTTGAGACTGGTCTTCGGGAATCAGCTTCTGTGCCTGGTGGCAGCACCAACTCAAGCCATGCCAGTATCTGCCCACCTGCCAGGTTCACTTCTTCAAGGTGCCTCTTCAGGGACACGGTGTGTCTCTCTGATTGGGCTTCTAAATCAAAAGCCTGATGTTCTTGTCCCTCTTATAGGGGGAGCTTTGGACACAGGACCAGTTCGGTAAAGGGTCAGATAAGGGTTTCCTCTCTGCACATTGTAGAGGGGACACTCCGTAGGCCCCTGGGTCCCTTGCTAGAGTGAGTTTGCCTTCAGTTAACCTGGGACCCTCTGTTTATTTAGCTCCCTCCTTCCTCCCAAAGACTTTTGTGTAAATGTATAAATTCACTTCTGTTAATGTGGCCCAGAAGCTTCTTTGTACTAAAAGCGTGGGAATCCCCACGGCAGTCGTTTCCTGGGAAGCGGACCCCTGCAGTCCCGCCTCTCTGAGTCCTCATCACAGGGGCACCTCGCATACACTTGGCCTGCATCAAAAGGCCCAGCCCAGCCCAGTGTTTGAGAAAGGTTAGCCCACTTTCCCCTTCTGGTCTTCAGTTGGTTATTTAACCGTTATTGTTGTTCAAGCACCTTTTTTTCCTAAGGGGACTTGGTTTTGTCTTTTTCCTTTTTCTAAATGCCAATAAATACCTGGATATTCAGCCACAGGGGAGGAGGTGGGGAGTCTGGCTGCCCCCCTCCCCAAGCAGACTTGCCTCTTCATCCCATGGACTTGTTTTGCTCGTAATTTATCCCAAGTTTGTTGTGATTCCCTTTCAAGATACCGTTTGGGGGGAGGAGGTCTGCTTCCCACTGTGACGGGGCTACGGGATTCTGACTGCCTTGCTTCATGATTTGATAAATTTGTTGTATTCAAAAACTTGAAAAGTAGGACGCCATTAAGTGTCTGTTTATATTTTTGGAATATTTGTATTACTTACCATTAATTAATAAAAGCGGGTTTCTGAAACCTCCCCAGGTGTGGGAGCTACCTTTCTCTCCCATCTTTACTGGAGCTTGTGGCTACAGCCTTGATCGCTACAGTGCTCTGGTCACAGTGAAGCCCAAGCACCGAACGAACAAGCGCTGGCCTTCTCGTGAGGGTGACAGACGTCTGAGTCCCATAGTTTCCCTGTGTTCCCATTTGGAGCCAACTCAGTTGCTATCCAGGTGCTTAACAAGCACTTTGGTGTCCTATTGATTCTGGGCATGAACCAGAAGCCCTAAGGACATGGATTCTTTTGTCCCCTTCTGATGTTGCTAAACCCAGAGCCCTGACATTCAAAGCCCAGCGTGATTCCTGGCACGCAGTAGGCATCTAGATATAGGGCTGGTGGAGAACCCCAGGAACCCTCTGACACCTCCCAGACTTTCCCTCTGATTCTCAGGAGCCTCTGGGAAGTTCTGCCAGCCTGGACATCCAGCCCCATGTAGCGGGCAGCTCCAGCCTCTGCCTCCTGTCATCAGTGTAATGCATTCATATCTACAATATGGCAGATTTCATATCCTCCCTGTCTCTGCATTATTGATGTGCTCTGCACTTTAAAAAAAAAAAATCAATAGATCAGGGCGTGGAGCTGGAGTTAAAAGAAGCCCTTAAAAGTCCACTCTCCTTGCTTTTGCTGTTTTGCATAAGAACAGATAAAGCTTTCTGTCTGCTTTGAATAAGTCAAGCCCAGGGCTAGGTTGGCTGTGATTGGCCAGGACTAGGAAAATGCGGTAAAGATGCAAACACAAGCAAATATAATCCGGAGTCAGTGTGGCCATTCTGTTGAGACGCCAGACCTGGAGGCTGCTGCTCGAGGTAACTTTTCAGTACTGCTGCTTATTCACCAGAGACGGGAAGACAAGACACGGTAAGGTTTCTGGCTTATGGCTGTTCCTCAGTGGAACAGTCCTACCGAATGAAAGAAAGGAGATGGGCATTTCTTTGGCTTTGTTTTCTGAGATGAGGCTTTGAAAGGAAGCAACCAAGAGTTGGTGGCCAGTTCTGCAAACTTCCTGTTGAGTACAGAAGCCATTCTTGGCCCACTTTGGGCACACTTTCAAAGTGGGGAAGACAAAAAGTTAAACCCAGCTTCCTCTGGGCTCCAACCATAATGCATCCCTGTGGGAGGAAGGGTTGCCGGCTTTAACCTGGAGTTTCCCCACTGCACCCCCACTCCAGTGATCTCCACAGTCCTGGAGGGTTCTGAACTAACAACTAGGACTTGGAGAGACCTGGCCTTGGGGGGATTTTGATGTTGCAGATGGAGTCGGATTTCCTGGGTGTTTGGTATGGTAAGAAGTCCTTTTTGGAGCAAAATTGTCTCTGCATTTGGGGGTCCCTGCCCCATGAGCTCCTCAATTCTGACGTCTGCTGCAAAACGGGCCCCAAGACCCCTCATCCTAATTCTTGCCAATGGGTTTGACTCTTCCAAGTGGATGCTCACTGGGTCTCTAAAGAATGAATTAATTGGCCCTAGTCCCCTTCCTTTAGTTGGGCCAAGTTTTTCCTTGAATGTCTGAAATTTAGGGTTTGGGAAGAGCCCAAAACATTTCCTGGCAGTTCTGAGCAGCAAGGGGTGGGGCTCGCAACTTATTGAATTAATCCTCAAACACCGGCTGCTCCAAATCATTATCCTGCTTCAGTTATGGCGTAGCCGTACACAAAGGGAGTTTGCTCTATTCATTTTTGTTTTTATTCTTTGCCAAGGTCCATACTAAATAATGGCACATGCTCTACAAACCTTATGTACTCATCTGTGTGTGTGTGTGTGTGTGTTTATGTGTGTGCGTGTTGTGAGAGGCTGAGCCCTGGCCCTTAAATATGCTGGGAAAATGGCCCAAGCCGCATGAATTCTCAACCCTACACACTTACCTCTTGGCAAGTGCCATATGCCTCCAAATACCGAGAATCCATACAATCCTTCCTAGGTACATTTTTAAAGTTCTGTGTAAACCCATCAATCCCGTCATTTTTCCTTTACTCCTTGGAAGAAACCAAGGTAGTATTTATTTGTGGGACATACTGTCAGGTGGACGGCCTTGGTGGCAGGAATTACTGAGCGAGACAAAGGGCATAAAGCTCATAGAAAACCTGGATGGGTACAGGTTCCTAAAAACCACACCACCTCTTGACTACAGAAAGCGCGAGTCACGGGGATCTTCACCACTTCCTCCCATCTGGGCCCTGCCCTGCTCCGGCCCAGGAACTGGAGAGCTCTGAATTCTCGGGGGGGGGGGGGGGGGGGGGGGGGGGGCGGCGGCAAGGGCCCATCTGCCCGCTGGCAAGGCTGGGCCACGCCCACCTGCCTCTGCCAGCTCCCTGAACCCTTTGTCCCAAACCGGGCTCTGCTGTTTTACTTTCTCTTTTTTCCTGAAAAGCCCAAGGAATATATTAGTCATATGACAAAGGCAGAGAGGGTAGAGCTTTAGGATAGTTGACTTTAAAAAAAAAAGAATCCCAAAGAGCAGGCCAAAGAGGTGACATGGACAGGACTTCAAAAGCAGACATCTAGGAAGAGTAGGGAGAAAGAAAGGAATAGAAAGCTACTCCGTTTGGAAATAATTTTTCTGATCAAATGTTCTCTCCATATACCCCCAGAATTTAGAGAAGCTTAAGAAGGGTCTCACTGTCCAAGTGGCTGAAAGCACTGGTCTTAAGATCCAGTACAGATCTCATTCTCCTGTGTGCCCACGGGCGCGTTCTATGACCTCTCTTAGTCTCAACTTTGCTGTAGCAGGAAATGAAGAAAGTCACTCACTGAGCACTGACTGAGATAACGTATGCGAGAGTGCAGGAACGTGTGGCTTAGCACAGTTTTGCCCCTACCTCCCGAGCCTCTCCCAGGCTCTTCAGCAGGACTGGTGGGTGAGACCGAGCCAGCGGAGTTCCCCGGGTAAGCCTGGGTCGTTTCCCCCGTGACAGTCGGTGTGTGGAGTGTGCACCTCCAAGGGGGACAGTGTGGCGGCTGGGCCGGGAACCGACTTCGGAAAGCCGGATGCATGCCCAGCGCGGGGGGCATCACCCTCTTGCTCTGTGATGTTTCAGTCCTGGGAAGACAAGCACCATGTCTCTGAGCAGTGCCTTCAGGGCTGTGGGCAACGACCCAGGGATCATCACCTGGAGGATCGAGGTGAGTTGGGGACCCTACGCCTGACACCAGCATCTGCGGGCAGAATCCGGCTGCCGGCAGCCGCCGGCTAACAGCCTGCCAGCCTCCAGTCTGGTCTGAGAACAGGAGAGGCAGAGAGAGCGTCAAGGTCCGCATTTCCCACCCTCGTCCCCGCCCCGCTGCTCAGACGGCAGCCGCGGGAAGCAGGGCTCCGAGCAGAGCTTCTCTTCCCCTTTATCCGCCGGGCCAAGTGCGAGTCCTGGAAAGGTGGGCGGGGCTCCCCCAGGCCCGTGGGCCCTCCCTGCGGAGAACTGGAGCGCGGAAGTGTCTCCTCCTGCACTCTGGCTTCCACGCAGCGGGGACGGGGATGCGCCACACACGGGCGCGGTCCCTCTCTCCCCCACCCCGCGCCACGTCCCTCAGGGTGACACTGAGCCCAGCGCTCCGGGCGGGTGGCTCTGCCAGCGCGAAGGGCGGCACCTCTGCGCCCAGCCCAGTCATTTGGTGTCATATAAAACCAGCGTGCTGCCTCTCATTCCCCCTCAGTTCAGAAGGGCGCTCACGGCCTTCCGCCGGGCACCCACCGCTTGGAAAGACCCACGTTACTTCCGTTGTTTTGAGCCTCCAGTTTACTTAAAAACGGATAGGTACTGAAGTGGAGCTAGAGGCACTGTAGTGCATTTAATCTTCTTACACCTGGCACACACACTCCTCTGAGAGCACACGGTGCGCCCGCAGCTTTACCTCCCTGGGACAGCGTGAGTTTCCTCTGAGGACAAGCAGTACACACAGGGCCCTGGGCCAGATGCCGGCGGTGGGGTACCCGGCGCGCAGTCTGGCATCTGCAGGCACTCTCAGGCCGGTGGCCTCCCTGGTCCACACACCCAGGGGGCAGCCTGGCCAGCTGCAGCCGGTTAGAGTGGGACAGAGCATGGGGCTGCTGGGGCGGGGGTGGAATACAGTCTACATCCTCGGGGAGTCATAGAGCCCCCCACAGTACGGTGAGACGAGAGGGGGTGGGCTGGGAGGAGGCCAGGGAAAGGACCCAGGCTTTTCAGGAGCGCTCCCAAGCTCACAAGCCAGGGCAGCAGCCCGCGAGCCCTGTGCTGGGGACACCCCTTCTCTCCCCGCCTGTGCCCACGACAGTGGAGGGAGGCTTGCGTGGAGGGCCGGAGAGGGGGAATGCTGCCTCTGTGCATCGCTTGTCCTTCCAGAAAATGGAGCTGGCACTGGTGCCCCTGAGCGCCCACGGCAACTTCTATGAGGGCGACTGCTACATCGTCCTGTCGGTGAGCACGTCCTCCCCTCCCTGTGGCTTCTGCCCTGAGAGCCAGGGCCCTGCTGAGTGACTTGCGGGTAAGGGAACGGGCTCCTCGGAGCCATCTAGCTCGGCCCTCGCCCACAGCTGCGCACAGCACGCCTCCAGGCTGACTGCTTGTCCTGAGCCCTTCCTTTTGCACTGGAGGCCAGGCGTGGGGCACTCGGCCTGACCCTCAGCAAGCTGCCCATGCACCACACGGAAGGGTGTGGCAAAGGCCCGACAAGGGGCCCGTCTGTGGCCGCAAAGTGCTCATGGTAGTGGAGGAAGCAGTGTTTCCCATGGACGGCACTGGCAGGGCCACCGGACGTACAGATCAGCTGGGCGTGGGCGGATGTACGGCTGAGATGTGAAGGTGACCTGCAGTCCACCCGGGAAAGGCCCCCTGTGCTCTCCATTTACTTAGGAATAATAAGCTATTGACGTTCCCAGGTGTGGGGAGGAACTCTGACTACAGAGTGTGAGCACAGCAGCAGGTCTGCGCGGGACAGGGCGGCTCAGGACCCAGTGCAGAGACACCGAGGCCCGAGCCTGCGGGGGCGGACGCTGGCCACTGTGTGCTGTACTGTCGCAGGCCAGAGGGGGAGGCGAGGTGGCCCCTGACCTGGCCTCTCTGACTGTACCTCAGACTCGGAGAGTGGGCAGTCTCCTCTCCCAGAACATCCACTTCTGGATCGGGAAAGACTCCTCCCAGGACGAGCAGAGCTGTGCGGCCATCTACACCACGCAGCTGGATGACTACCTGGGCGGCGGCCCTGTGCAGCACCGGGAGGTCCAGTACCACGAGTCCGACACCTTCCGTGGCTACTTCAAGCAGGGCATCATGTGAGTAGCTGTGACACAGTGTGAAGACAGAAACAGCAGCGCTGCGGGGGGCCGTGTGGCTCTGGAACGTATCGGTGCCACTCAAGCAAATCCCACTATAGGTGTGGAACGCAAGGAAATTCTCACATACCCGGTTCCCTAAGAGCACAAGTCAGACACTCATAACAGAAGGATTAACGGTGGTAGGAAGCTGTGGGTGACGTCAGCGTCATCCCGGGAGACAGGGCCCAGAAGCAGTGAACTAGGCACACCGGGCACTGGACATGTCTCCTTGACATGGTGCCTAGCGAGCGAGGCAAGAAGCGCTACACGTCCATATCCAGCTCTATATAAATACAGTGTGTACAAGCCACAGGACACACTGTATTAGAGTAAAAACAACTGGGGAGTTAGCTCACGTGGTCCCGTGCCAACCTCGGACGCACAAGGGCCCGACTTTGATCCCTCGTACTTAAAAAGAAAACAGAATAAAAACAAAGGGGACTGTTAAAGTGGCAGAATGGAAGCCTGAGATGGGAGAGCAGCGGGAGGAGCCGCACGGATCAGAGGGAACCCGTGGACGTGACACACAGGAGGGGCTCACGAGGCCAGTGATGATTGTGCTGCATGCACCGGGGAGTATGATGAGCTCAAAACTTTGCCCTTGAGAGTAAAACAGAAAAGGGGGTTCCAGTAAGTTTGGGAACTCTGAGGCTGGCTCGAGGCCAGCTCCCCACAGGTCGGCAGTCTTCACTGCGGGCCTGCTGGACGCGGGGCAGTGGCCACAGGAAGCCTACGCTAAGCCCCTCAGAGCCGGGTTGGCTGCTGCAGCCCCTGAGGCGGGGGACACCTGACGCGGAGCCTGGTTGGTCGAGCGCACAGGCAGGAGGTCTGACCCCTGGGGGAGGGTCCCCAGGTCATGGCCCAGGAATGGCTCTTGCTTCCGCCTGGCTTCCAGCCTCCCTCGCTGCACGCTGATACCTAGAAGGTTCCTAGGACCAAACAAGCCCTTCCGTCCTGCTGTGTGGTGATTGCTCAGAGGGCAGCAGCTACCTTGAGGTTTGTTGCCATCACCCACACGGGTAGAGGCTGCAGCTGTGTGATTCACCGCGGTCCCTCTAGCTGATCTAGTGCGGGGCAGGTGCTCCATAAGTAATGGGTGTTTCCTCAGCTACAAAAAGGGGGGCGTGGCCTCTGGGATGCAGCATGTGGAGACCAACACCTACGATGTGAAGCGGCTGCTGCACGTGAAGGGGAAGAGACACATCAGAGCCACAGAGGTAGGACCTGCCCATCGGCTGTCCTGGCCCCAGGGCTTCTCCATTGGCACCTATATATTTTCTGAGCTCTGTTTACCTCTCACCTGCAGGTGGAAATGAGCTGGGACAGCTTTAACCGAGGCGATGTCTTTTTGCTGGACCTCGGGAAGGTCATTGTCCAGTGGAATGGCCCAGAGAGCAATAGCGGGGAGCGCCTAAAGGTATGGCGTTTGCTCAGGGCTCTCTCCTCTGCCCCAGACCTGGCCCTGGGCTGGACTCTCTAGTGCCTTTTCCCCCTTCTATGATGATCCCCAAAATTCAAGGCGAACCCCTGCCTTTGAGCAGGCTGTCTTGTTGGTATGGTATTGTTTGTGGGTTTTTTTTTGAGATAGGGTCTTAACATGCAGTCCAGGCTTCCTTGAACTGCATGTAGCCCAAGTTGGCTCAAACTTGTGGCAATCCTCCTGCCTTGGCCTCCTAAGTGCAGAATTACAAGCATGTACCACCATGCCCAGCTTGATTTGTTTTTTGAGACAGGGTCTTGCTACATAGTCCAGACTGGGCTTGAACTCACTATGTAGCCCAGGCTGACCTCAGACTTGCAGTAATCCTCTTGCCTCAGTCTCCCAAGGGCTGGGATTTTAGGTATGCACCACTATGTCCAATGAGCATGCTCCATCTTGCCAATAAATTAAGTGCATGACTCCGCTCAAAGTTCCTTAGGATCAAAATAACTCCATGCCTGGGTTCCAGGATGCTCCTCACCAGCGAAAGTAGAAAGGGGCCCTAGTGAGCCAAATGCTTCCTTGGGCTTCTTTGACAGGCCATGCTTCTGGCAAAGGATATTCGAGACAGAGAGCGAGGGGGCCGTGCTGAAATAGGAGTGATTGAGGGGGACAAGGAAGGCGCCAGCACAGAGCTGATGACAGTCCTTCAAGACACCCTTGGCCGACGCTCTGTTATCAAGCCTGCAGTCCCCGATGAGATCATAGATCAGCAGCAGAAGTCAAATATCACGTTGTATCAGTGAGTAGCAAAACATGACCACTGATTGGAAGCTGGTGGAGGGAAAGTGTCACCTAGAAAACCAAGCATTCAGTTTGGCTCCTTTTGGAGAAGCCTGATGTTCTTCTTCATCGTGTGTGTGTGTGTGTGTGTGTGTGTGTTTTCCCATGGTATTCACACTGAACTACACTCCCAACCTCTTTTTTTTTTTTTTTTTTTG
>PVIC010020316.1:0-29635 GCA_004025085.1 Thryonomys swinderianus | reverse complement strand
ACGCTTCTTCCTAATGAGGCCGATGTGTGCCGCAGAGCCCCGCTGCGGGCGAGCATGGCGGCCACACGCTGGCCCGCTAGGACCTGTGGCCGCCACTGCGTGAGTCTCCTGAGCACCACGGACGGGGACGCTGGACAAGCGGGACGCGGCTCTCGCATGGTGAGGTGGAGGGCCTGGGGGATTCAGGCCATCAGAGCTGGCACCGCCCCCGCTTGCCTGCTCGTGACCCCGAAACCACACGGCCTGTGTGCTCCTCAGCCCACTGCCCGCCACAGGCTGCTCGCGAGGCCCTGCCCACGTAGCCGCCACCCTCACGGGAGTTCACTCGGGCAACACAGGCCCTCTGCGCGTCCCAGAAGCGACCCACGGGGACGCCTGTGCTTAGCCCGCGGGGAAACTTCTGTTAAGTTTCCGCCCACGGCCTGGAGCCCCCCACAGGCCAGGCCGAGCGGATCCCTCAGCAGAGGCCGCAGGTGCCCGTGACCCAGGGCAAAGCCAGTGGGAGCACGGGACACGCGGAGCCGCGCCTGCGCCTGAGAAAGTGGCACTGGGACCCTCCGCGACCGCGCAGGGCCGGCCCAGGGCCAGCAGGGAGCTCGCGCCGCACCCGCTGGCAGAGCCCTGGGACCCGGCGCACGCCGGGGGCCTCTGTCATGAGCGGCCGTGGGGGAAGCGCAGGCTCTTGCCTGGTGGGTGCCAGGCGCTCGCCTACCTTGCAGTGCGTGGTGCTGACGGGCAGCCCGATGTTGGAGGCGATGACCACCGTGAAGGCCGAGGCCAGCTCGATCGTGAAGCCACTGCGGGAGGGACACAGGAGGACACGTCAGCACACGCCTGTGCCGCCCCCGACAGACACCGTGTGGCGGGACCCACGGGACCCTGGGCTGGCGGCTCCCGGGGCCAGACCGACCCATGGAGCCCGGGCAGCTGCAGCCAGGGGAGGCCAGCCTGGCCAGCTCGGTGCTGCCCACCAGCCGGGCACTGTCTCTGCTCTGGGTCCAAAGCCACACAGTGCAGGGAACTGGCTCAGAGATTCCTGCTGTGAATTTGTTGTTTTAAAGCAAATGGGGCAAGTGATTCTCTCATTTTTAAAATGTGCAATTACAAAAATTTTTTTCTCATTCATTTTGCTTCAAATCAGTTTTCTGAAAGGATCTTTTGTTAAAATGAATTTTTTTTTTTTTTTTGCTTTTTTGAGACAGGGTCTCGCTTTGCAGTTCAGGCTGGCCCTGAGCTCACTATGGTGCCCAGGCAAGCCGCCGCGAACTCAGCAATCCTCCTGTCTCTGCCTCCCGAGTGCTGGGATTATAGCCGTGAGCCACCACGCCCGGCATTGTTAAAATGAATTTTAAAAGCAGAAAATGAAAAATGTGAGAGAAAAGGAAAAGAACACTTCCAATATTTTAGAGACAGAAAAATATTTTAGAGACACAAAAAAAGATGTCCTGAAACAGGTACTTCCAAATTTTAGTCGGAAAGTCCTGAAAGTTCTCTTTCTTGAAAGATGGTTATGTAACGGCTCACGTACCCGAAGCCCACACTCCAGGATGGCCACGTACAAAGCCCAAACTGGTGCCCAAGTGACGGGGCCAGGGGAAGGGCACACAAGGCGAGCCTGGAGGGCGGCAGGTGGCAGTGGGGCCAGGGAACGCGTGCGTGCGCCTCGCGAGGGCCTGAGCCGAGGGCTCGCTGCAGCCTCAGCAACACCCTCAAACCCGAGGCGGGGCCTCGCTGCGCTCGCTGGGCTGGGCCTCCTGCTTGGCCTCCGGAGCCGCCGCCGAGCGCGCTGCAGGCCACGCGGCGCGGGCTTGGGCTCCAGCTGGCGCCTGGGAGGGGCCTGAAGAGAGCAGCGGTGCTGTGGCACACGCTGCCACCCCGATGCCCACGGCCAGCGCCGCAGACCAGCCCTCGAGCCGCGAGGCGAGTCAAGCCTCCTCTCTCTCTGGCACTGGAGATGAAACGGCACCACCCTGAGCTGCTGCTCCAGCCTTTCTGGATTCTAAATCTTGAGTTTTGTTACATCACCGGGTTGCCCAACGGCTCAAACTTGCAACCCTCCCTCCTCCGCCTCCCAGAGTGCCAGGACTAGCGGCAGGTGCCACGGTGGGCAGCCTCAGGCGTGTGTTAGGGGACAGAAGGCCGAGTGACAGAAGCCCAGGGGCCGTGCGGTTCCCCCCGAGGGCAGGCGGGGCGGTGGGGTGGGGGCGCACCCCGCACTGCGGCTTTCCCGTGCTCTGCTCGAGCCCTGCAGCGGGGCAGTGCCGGGCTCGGTGCCCTCCTCCCGGCATCCCTGCGGGTGAGGCGTGCCCCGCCTCGCCCGGCAGCCCACCTCCGCCTACCTGGACGGGGTGATGGGGGTCAGGTCCTTCCCCATGGTCTGGATCACTCTTCGGCCCCACACCCAGAGCCCCGTGCAGATGCCCACGCCGCCGTAGAACAGCAGCCAGACAGGCGTGGCCGCTTCCTGCGTTACTCCGCCGTGCTGGTAAATCAGCCACAAAGCCACCAGGGGCCCGATGGCGTTACTGGGAAAGAGAAGGCCAGTCATGCGGCCCCGCGGCCCACCGAGCACACGGCAGCCTCGCGCTGGTGCCCGCTGGTCTCACTGGCCCTGCGCCCGGCTGTGGGAGCTGGTAGGGACGAAGTGGTGCTTCCACTGAAGACAGGCGCACGGCGCAGGCGGCCACTGTAGCCACTTTGAAGAGTGCAGCTCAGCGGCGTCACGGGCATTTGCGTTGCCCTAGAGCATTTCCAGAACCTCCTCATCTGAGACCTGGGCCAGCTCCCTCCGCGTCCAGCCCTCCGACTGCTCCTGTCGCCCCCGGGTGGGCGCTGTGCCCCTGCTGTCCCCGTCCCCAGGGGGAGCCGGTCACTGTCGGAGTCTTTGCCACGCCTGTGTGTCGCCCTCCCTGCACACCTGGCCGCTCCCGCGTCCACATGAACACGGCTGCTCTGACCATGAGTGTCTGCGTCTCTGAGACCCCGCTTTTGGGACAGGTACCCGGAAGCAAGGCTGCTGTATCAAACAGTAGTTCTGGTTTTCACTGTTTGAGAAGCTTCTGTACGGTTCCCATAATGGCTGCACCCTGTCTGTTTTCCCACCCATAGGCAAGTGGGGTTCCGATTCTCCACGTCCACCAGCATTAGTTTTCCATTGTTTTCAACAGTAGCTATCTTCATGAGCTTATTAATGACCTGGGAAAACCACGAGAAATGAGCCTAATTTACCTCCGTTTTCCCGCCTTTATTCCTATGCCTGCAGCCAGCCCTGCCCCCGCTGCTGGAGCGGCTAGTTTTGGGCGGACTTGTCCGCTTCACTCTGCTGACCGCAGGCACCGCGCACCAGGCCCTGCCGCTGCGGCTTCCTGACGGGGAAGTGGACACCAAGGTCCGTGCACGGTGCGGGCGTGGGGCTGGCGCGGTCAGTCTCATGCCCACCCCGCTCCTGGCCCTCAGGGCCTGGGTCACCAGGGCAGGTTCCAGGCCTGGCCGCTCGGCAGGCAGAGGGTGAGGACGGGGCCTCGGGGTCCCCCGCTGCAGGGTCCCTGGCAGCAGAGAAGGAAAAAAGCCACAGGCAGCTCCGTCCCAGAAGCTGCTGCAGACCTGACGATGCTTTGCCGCCCGACTTTATCGTCAGAGCCGAACTCGGCCTTCGTCAGCTGACAACCTGTCCCGAGCTGGAGCCGGCACTCCAGGCCCAGACCGCTCCTCCCAGGCGCAAGCACGGCTTCCACACACGTCCTCCAGGGCCCGCCATGCAGCGCTGGACGCCGGGCCAGCTGGCAGTGCCAGTCTCCACTGACCTTCTTAGACACGGAGGGGGCGGGATGGCGGGGCAGACAGAAGTGTATTAAGCGGGGCGGGGCGGGCGGCACCCTGAATACAGCCACAGAAAGCCCCATAAGACATGGCTGGGCCAGAAGAGGCCCAGGCGCGGCTGCAGCACCAACTCTAGGCCTGGAGCAGAAGCAAGGCCACACAGAGCCGCGGAGGCGCCAGGCCTGAGCCGGACAGGGCAAACAGCCTTGGCAGCCCCGGGGCGGCAGCAGTGGGGCGTGGGCACATCACAGAGGCAGCGGGAGGAGCTCATGCCGGCCTCGTGTGTCCTGGCAGCTTGCGCGGCTGGCACTGGCCCTACCGACTTGACACACTGAGGAGGCGGGGCCTGTGGGTGCCCAGCTGGGGAAGAGGAAGGGTGCCGAGGCAGGGCGCCCCGCCTGCTCCGAGCTGGGCCTGGCCGGAGCCGCACCGGAGGCCCGAGGCGGAGGCCCTGTGCTCTCACGTCCCGAGCGCGCCTGCGGGTCAGTGGCCGGCGAGGCCACAGGCCGCTGCAGGCCGGAGTCAGTCGCTTGCTTGGTGCTGCCCGGACCTCCTTTCGGAAGACAGGGCTGCCACGTGGCGTGGCCCTGTGGGCCCAGCAGCCAGGCCCCGTGCTCTCAGCGCCTCGTACGCTCCCCGGGAGACGGAGGAGGCGGCGTGTGTGCGAAGCCCACAGGGGCCCAGCAGGACCTGTCGCAAGACCGCAGGACAGGGCCGCCTTGCTGCCAGGGCCCTACGCAGACCCCGTCGGGACCGCCGGCTTCCCGAGGGGCGGCCTGCTGTCCCCAGGGCCCGGGCCTCTGTGCAGGGCGCTCCTCTTTCTGGTCTCGCCCTGCCCACGCCGGCTCTGTGCAGCCGGTCTTCCCTAACCCTGTCCTGGCACGGAGGCGAGAAGGGCGGGCTGGGCTCAGCGGGCGACCCTACTGAGGGGTCACCTGGTCACAGCAGGTGCTCGGGGGGCGTCTGCTGGTAACGGAAGCGCTTGAAGTCTAGTATTCTGCTTGTACTTGTAGGAGCACAGTGCAGTAGCGGTCAGGTCTGTACGTGATTAAGACTTCAAGGGGTGCCAGTGCCAGCTTCCAGGTCAAGTCCACCACACCAGCTCCTGCAGAGTCCTTGGCCCGGGGCCGGGCCTGGTCCAGACACGCCACCCCTCGCCTGGCCATGCCACCTGCCCTGGCGTCCTGCCTGCCCCACCCACGGGCCTCACCTGCACCCAGCGCCGCCTCCCCCTGGCGATGGCTGCGTCACTTGGACATGACAGCTGCAGCCCCTGCCACGCCTGCCTCTCAGGGCTGCCAGTCCGAATCGCCAGCTCCCTCGGCAGCAGCCTGGGTGGGCAGAGCCTGCTGCTGTCTCCTCCCTCACTCAGACCCCGCGGGCCCAACAGCTCCGCCGCCTTCTGGGCCCAGCGCCGGCCCCTCTTCAGGGACTACGTCAGCGGCCTCCCAAGGAGCGACCGTGGTCTCCGCACGGCGATCCCTCGCTCGCCTCCCTGTGCCCGGGCTGCCCGACCCGGCACGCTCCCTGGCGCCTCAGGCTCTGGGCGGCCGGACGGCAGGCGTGAGCGTCAGCGGGGGCTGAAGACCTCGCTCCTGGCCCGCTGCCCGGACCGCACCGCGCCGGCCCTGGCTGTGAGGCCTGCCCGCCCCGCCCGCCCCGCCCGCCAGCCGCCGCCTCACCTCACGTCGTTGCCGCCGTGAGCGAAGGACCCGAAGCAGGCGGTGAGGACCTGCAGGAAGTGGAAGAGCAGGTGGACCTCGGCCGCGTCCTTCTCCTCCTTCTCGTCCTCCGCGGGCTCCTCCCGGGGCTGGCCGGGCTCCGCGAGCTCCGAGGCCAGCTTCATCTCCACGCCGCCCTCCTCCGCCTCGATCTCCGCCTCCGCCACCGCGTTGCAGTAGCTGGAGTAGCTGTCGTAGCGGAGCCTCTTCCTGGAGTAGGCCACGGAGTCGCCCACCAGCTTCTCGCTGTCCTCGGGGGCCGGGGGCGCGTCTGCGGCCCTGAAGGGGGGGTGCACGGGCAGGCCGCAGATGGCCGCCGTGTAGCACGTGTAGCTGTTGTTGCGCCGCAGCAGCCGGTAGCCGCTCTCCTGCGCCGGCCTCTCCTCGGGGCCCCTGTCCGTGTGGATCCTGTGCAGCAGGTCCTTGTAGAGCCCCGAGTCCTTGTGCACGGTGTGGTACACGTGGCCGTCGCCCCTTGGGTGGCCGTCGAAGCCGAAGGTGCCGTTGGAGACGGGCGACTTGGCCGAGCTGTGCGTCATGGACAGTGCCCGTCCTGGAAGAGCGAGAAAGCCTGGGTGCCGCGCACCTGCTGGCAGCCGCGGGTCTGAGGGCGACGGCCAGCACGTCAGGGAGCCGAGCGAGCGGTTTAAGTTCTTTTCCTATATATTTCCCAAATTAACTCTAAGGGACATGCTCTGAAGTTACAGCCAACCAGCCAACCAACCCTTAGAAACATACGGTGAAAGGGCAGAATTAGTGACAGAGTACGGAAAGGGTGTTCCTGAGGCTCCGCTGTAAGCAATCTTCCAGAAAGGACAGCGGCGTTCTTTCTTGTTTCTGGGGCTCAGCGCAGGGCGACGCCGTGTGGAGCCCGCTGTAGCAAAGCCTGGCCTCTGAGGCGCAACCTCACGCAGATGCTGGCGTGTGTGTGTTTGTTTTGTGGTATCGGGGATCAAACTTGGGCCCTTGTGCTTCCAAAGTGGGCGCGGCACCACTCGAGCTAAATCCCCGGCCCTGGATGCTGGTATTTTTAACAGGTCACTGTGGACTGTCAGAGGTGCTAGTTTTCAGATCAGAGAGCAGAACCCCTTGCCTGGGGGCTGGGGCACGGTGCCGCCCGACTCCCCGGAACAGCGCCGGCCTGCGCCGGGCGGAGCCTGTGGATGACCGGGCGCCGCCTCCCTGCCCCCCCTGCCCCGTAGGAGGCTCAGGACAACGCGGGGGTGGGCGGCTCCGGGCTCGGGGCCTGGGCGGTGCTGCCCTCTCCTGCGCTCCGCCTGAGCTCGCCCTCCCCGTCCTCCCTGGGAAGGCGGCTCGGGTCTCCGCACTCCGGGGCGCCCGCGGGCTGGGGCCAGCGCTGTGGGGAAGGCCCGGGGCCGGGGCGCCTGCTCCGGTGACGGCGGCCTGGCTCCCCGAGGCTCTGGCGTCCGAGCACACGCTCAGGCCACCGAGGCTCTGCTCGGCCTCCGGCGCCACGAACACCCCCGACACGCGCGGGACGCGCCCTACCATAGGTGGCCCGGGGGTGGCTCCCCGCAGAGGGGCCCTCCGAGGCCGCCGCCGCCGCCGCCGTCTGCCCGGCGGGCCCGGTGAGGGGGACGGTGCTGTCGTCACTGGTCCTGGCGCCCGGCAGCTCCGCGAAGCCCGGGGACCCCGGCCCCGGGGCCTCAGCCAGGCTCTCGTCGGAGGCTCTGGCCGCCGCGGCTCCCTTCTGTAATCTGCCTGCAGAGAAGAGGGTGCAAGTGCCAGCTGCGGAGGAACAGCCCCATTCTCGGAAAATCAGCAGCAGGAGGGAATTTTCTCTTCATACGTTAATACTCACCTTGGAAACAAAAGCATCACATTGAAAAATTAAATCTAGCCAAAATATTCAGGTGCTGAGACAGGCACGGAGGGCTCCAGGCCACGCCAGAAGGAAGCAGGGCAGCGCGGGGCGCCCGGTCTCTAAACGCGGACCCGGAGCGCCCGCGGAGACAGCTGCCCGGGCTTCGTCGGCAGACTGCTACTCGGGGTGCTCGGTTTCTTCTGCTCAATGAGTTTCTAGTCTCACATTTCTTCATCATACCAAGTTTTATGAAACAAATCAATTCTCTCCTCAGAAGGGAGATTCTACCAAGTTTTTTAAAACCCTCTACTTCAAAAAGAAACAGAGGCCAAGCACAGGGCACACACCCCGAGCCCTAGCTGCTTGGAAGGCTGAGGCAGGGGAATGGCCAGTTTAGCTGGACCCCGTCTCAGGGTAAAAGTGGAAAGGGCTGGAGCAACGTTTCCAGCAGGAGTCAGTTAATGAAAACAACAAGCAGAACTGGCCACTAGGCGGCGGTATATGCTTGAGGGCCAGTTACTCGGGAGGCTGAGCCATGAGGATGGCTTCTTTAAAACCGAACCAAAAAAAAAAAGTTATAATTCAATAGGGTTCTTTTAAATAAAATCTTATATAAGGTGCTGCTAATTATCCTGCTGTTTGAAAATCACTGTAAGCAAATTTCCAAGCTCTTTTCTACAGTGCTGAAATAAACTCAATTCTTCTGCTTATGCTCACAATCTCTACTCCTATTTCTATCCACCAGAGATTGATTTTTCTTTTTGAGACAGGGTCTCGTTCTGTAGTTCAGGCTGGCCCTGAGCTCACTATGTAGCCCAGGCAAGCCTCAAACTCAGCAATCCTCCTGCCTCTGCCTCCCGAGTGCTGGGATGACAGGCGTGAGCCACCAGGTCCGGCACTGTGGTGTGTGGTACTGATCGCTGGCAGATGTGAGTCACTACGCCCAGTATGTGGTTACTGGGTATTGAACCAGGGACCTTGCGCTTCCTAGGCAGGCGCAGAACCACTGAGCTAAATCTCCGGCCCCAGAGATTGACTTTTTAAAGATAAATTTCTTTTATGATATATATACAAATATAAAATATATACATAAAGATCTGGCTTCAAGTGCTTTAAAATCTAAATGAGAGTAGAAAATACTTTTGAAGATTATAACAACTATAACAAAAATGTAGTATTTACCCAAGGCATTGCTACTACTTGCTCCATTTTGCTGATGGGCAAACTGAGGCACAGAGAGATTAAGTCACTGGCCCAAGGCCTCACAGCGAGTGAGAACAGCCGGAGCCAAAGTTCAGGTGTAGGGAGGGCCACTCTGTGGTACACGCCCCGCACCACTCATGTGTATTTCAAGTGACAAAGACACTAAAAAGGAATATATATGAAAGGTCAAGGAAAATGCAATCAACCAAAACAGAACAAAACCTCCCAGGAAGTGGAGTGGACGGCAGTGCCGTCTCCTGTGACATCACAGCGGGAAAACCAACGTTTCCCGGCTCTGACTCCTTGGCGGAAAAAGCATTTAAGAACCGAAGCCGCGAGGCCCAGCCTCCCACCTGCAGCAGCACAGAAGACGCGAGGCCGGGGCGGGGCTCGGCGCAGCCAGGCCGCACCCACGCGGAAGAGGCGGCCGGTCCGGCCCGGGCTGCCGAGAGAGCCGGCGCAGCGGCCCCGCCCGGATTCCTCCCGGAGCTGCTGGGTTCTTCCTCTTTTGCTCAGTGCAAACAAAGGTGATTGCGAGTGAATTTAAGCTTTGATTTCTCTGGGGAGATACTGAGGAATGGCCAGAGTGTATGATTAACCTCCTAAGGAGACCTGCCCTGCCACCCTGTGCCTGTCCTGTCACGGGCGACGCGGGGGGCTCCCGCTGCTCCCCTCCGCAGCTGGCGCTGCTCAGCGGGCCGCACGCCCGGCCGGCCTCGCACCCTCCTCTCGCCCTGGGCGTGGTCTCTGCGATATTGGAGCTGGGCTATTTATTTGGCGAATTTTCTTTACAGATTTTTAATACATGAAGCTTCCTGGAATGGTGTTTCTCAGAAAGCAAAGGTTTCTCATTTTGATGAGCCTCAACTTATCAATTTCTCCTCAGAGGTCGTGTTTTTCGTGTCAGGGCTAAAAGCTTTTCGCTTAACCCAGAGTTGTATTGTGTTTTATTTTACACTCCGGCCTGTGAAACACTGAGTTGATTATTCTCAGGTGGAAGGATCGGGCCAAGGCTCTTGTTTTGGTGTGGGATGTGGGGTACAGCTACTCCAGTACGGTTTGCCAGAGATGCCTCCGTCACCGTGGAACTGGCTCTGCACCTCCGTGGAAGTTCGCCTGCCACCCGTGGCTCCATTTCTGGGCTCTCTGTGCCATCTGCCTTGGGCCTGTCCCTCCTGCGCTGCATGGTAGTCAAGTACAAACCCTCCAGCTTTATTCTGTGTAAAAATAATATGGGTGCACTGGTCCCTTTGGGCTATGTAAATGTTTACTTTTTTTTGGCGGCACTGGGGATCGAACTCCGGTCCTTGTGCATCCAAGGTTGGCACGGTACCACTTGAGCTAAATCCCCAGCCCAGGGCTATGTAAATGTTTAAAGCAACTTGTCTAAGTCTGCAAAATATACCCTGGTGAGATTTCTATTGCAGTTATATTAAGGCTACACCAACTTGAGAAGAAACAACATCTTCACTACCCTGAGACTTTCAGCTCATGAGTGTGTTATGTGTCCTGAACTTATTTTGGTCTTTTTGAAATAGACTTTTCAAACTGAGCTGTAGCCGTATCAAAACATGACTGGAAGGCCCAGTCGGAATCCAAATTTAGACATCTCTTTCTTTTTTTTGAGTGAGCCCCAGGAAAACCTGCGGCTTCAAGGCTCGGAATTCCGTCCCAGAGCTGGGAGTGCGGCGGCCCTGGGCCTGTTTCCTTCCCGCCCTCCTGCGCGCCTCGCTCCTGCTCCCTCCGGCCTCGCTCTCCCTCCGTCTCCACTGCTGGTGCTGGGCACTGAAGCCAGGGCCTTTCACCTGGCACGTGCTAGCCAAGAGCTGCACCGCTGGCCCAAGCCCCACCCCATGGCGGTTTTCCTCTCTCTGAAACTTGCTTCTGCTACGGCACAGTCTGTGTATGGTGAGCTGCATTTCGCCGCAACGGACGCCGTGGCCACGGTCCCTCCGCTCCCACCTCCCCGGCCCAGGCCACGCTACTCCCGCCCCTCGGAGGTCCTCTGTGTGCCTCGGTTTCCTCTGCACCCAACGATCCTGAGCAGCCAGCAGTTTTTATTGCTACTCATCAATTTTTGCTCTTCTTGAATTTTATGGAAAGTTCTATCAAGTTTTTAAGAACACGTCTGCAGCCCACAGCCAGCGCTCCGGCACCTGCTTCCTCTGCTCGGCCTGACGTCGTGAGACGCACCCGCGTCACCGCCTACTCTCTGGCCGAGCGGCCTCCTCGCCCACGCATAGGCCGCTCGGCGCGGGCGTCTTCCCCGCGGCTGAACACCGGGTTGCTGCCGACGTTTTGGCTACGATGACTAGAGACACGGGGGAGTTCCATCTTTCTTCAAGACAGCACCTCACCGCGCAGCCCGGCCGGCCTCAGGGGTGCGACCCCGCTGCAGCCTTCCGAGGGCGTCACCGCGCGTGGCCGGTGACCAGGTCTGTTTCCGAACACGTGCCTCCCTTTCTCTCGGAGAAACACCTCAGGGTGCAGGGCCTGGGCCCCGTGCTAGGCGCAGGGCTCACCTTCTAAGCAGTGCCCCACACATGTACGGAGGTTCTGGTGTCTCACACTGCACACGCCCGGAACGGTCTCTCTCTGGCAGGGCCCGCCGCAGTCCCCCCGGCACGAGGACGCACCGCTGGCGAGGGCACAGGCCACCGGGGGTCCCGGCTGGCAGCAGCCAGGGCGCCCGGGCCAGGCGCAGCCGCGTCTCCACCGCCCTGCCTCGGTCCCTCGGGACGCGCGTCTGTTGCGGGGAGTCTCAGGGCCCGAGCGCTTCCGTGACGCAGAGACGAGACAGGTCCTTACCTGCTATTTTCCTCCGCATCCACGGACAGACGAAGAGCCACACGAGGAGGGCGAACAGCAGAGCGACGCCGGAGGACAGGAGCGCGATGGCCCACATCGGGAGCACCAGGCCCAGCACTGGGGACGAGACGGGCGGGCGTCACCGCGCGGGAGCTCGCAGGCGGCCAGGCCAGGCCGGGGCGCCGTGCTGGAGGGCAGGAAGCCGCGCCTGGGGAGCCCCGCGCCCCGCGGACCCCGCAGGCTGCTGCACCCCAGCGGGGCGGCCGTGAGCTGGGGGCGGAGCCCGGCCTCCAGGCCGCAGGGTGGACGCGTGGCCTCCCGGGCGGTAGGGCGACCCCCGCAGGTCCCCAGACAAGGCAGGTCCGCGTGCCCGCCGGGAAGGAGGACAGGGCCCCGCGAGGAGCCAGGGCCGCCAGCGGGCTCGTGCGCAGCGCAGCCCTGTGTCTAGGAGGAGACGGCCCGCTTCCTCCCTCTGGGTGACACGGGCTTCTCCGCGGGAGCCGGGACGCGGAGCAGGCCGCCATCTCCAGCCACACACGCATTTCCCGAGCGCGTGGACTCGGGCATTAAGCCGCCGCTGAGAGCCCCTCGAGTGCGCCCTAGCACGCCGCGCCCCTCCTGCCACTTCCTGACGCCGCCCGGGCCCGGCTCACCAGCGTGCTTGCGGGGGGTCATTTAAAACGACGCGGTCGCTGCTGCCCGGCGCTGTCCCGCGGAGGCAGCTCTGAGACGGCAGCAGGGCGGGAGACGGCGCACGGCACGGAAAAGGGTTTTTTGCAAGCTGCTCCTCAGACGGAGGATCGATATCTACACTATATAATCTGAAAAACTCAGATGGTCCCCAAATAAAAGACCCAATCAAAGGTGGGCAAGTGAAGTGACCCTCCACAGAGGAAGCACCAACAGCCACTAAAGGCACCTCACTGGCCCCTAGGGAGACGGAGCTGAAAACAACATGGAGACGGCACCTCGCTCCAGAAGGAACAGCCATCATCAAGAGGCCGAATGACAAGCGCGGGTGAGGGTATGAGGAAAAAGGAACTTACACGCCGTCAGGACGGGGTGAACTAGTACAACCGCGGTGCAAATCAGAACGGAGAGTCCTCAAAAAATTAAAACTAGAAATTCTATCTGGCCCAGCGATTACCCTTCTGGGATCTTCCTGAAGGAGTTAAAGATGTCACAGCACAGTGACACACGCACCACGGCGCTCACAGCAGCGCAAGCACGAGAGCCGCGTCCGGGAGCGGGCGGAGGAGGGGAGGGGAGAAGGTGGTCTGCACACACGGGGGGCCCTGCTCTGCCAGAACCACGCACTCGAGTCTCCTTCAGGAAACCGGATGAGCCTCGAGACCGTAACGTTAGGTGAGGTAAATCAAGACAAGCAAGCTTAAGTATTGTGTCATTTTTCTTTTTCTTTTCTTTTCTTTTTTTTTCGGTACTGGGGATTGAACTCGGGTCCTTGTGCTTCCAAGGTAGGTATGGTACCGCTTGAGCTAAATCCCCAGCCCCTTGTGTAATTTTTCTAATATGAAAAACTTAAAGTGTAAATAAGAGCAAAATAACAGATAGACAATAAGGAGATAGATCTTTCTCAAATGGGGAGGGAATCAGAAGACGGAGGGAGAGGACGGAAGGGGAGAAAGGAGGCGGAGAGTGGGATGAAGATGGTTCTGCACCTGCACCAGCTCCACAGCGGGAGTTTAAACACGGTGTGTCACGCGCAAGACCACGCGTGATGTTCTGCCACCTCGTCCACATCCAGCACCTCGAGAAGTGTTCTGGCCGGCCCTGCACGTCACAGCATTTATGACACCAGACACCGTGTCCTGATCATACAGCACATGTAACGCTGCTCAGTACAGAGCCTATTAAAAGGTCATTTTGTGAATCCTTTGATTTAAAGGAGTAAGCTACTGAAAGCTTAGCTCTTAAGTAAAATGTTAGTGATTCGGGCTTTGTGATCCTGTTAACAATTTCACACCAACAAGCCAACTCAGATTTGCTCAGCTCGGGTGCTGTGCAACACTTCGGCACCTGAGCAGGTTAGAGCGTGGTGAGTGCTCTGAGCCAGAGGCGCACGGGCAGGGTGCGACTCTGCACCCACACACGCTGGGCGCACCGGCACGGGCACGGGCAGCAGGCAGCGGGGTCCCAGCTCGCCCCAGCCCTCCCCACGGTGAGCCCGAAGCCCTGATCTTCCATGTGTGGCAGTCGCTCCACACGCAGGACACGGGGCTGCAGTGCACAGCCGTCTCTCGCCCAGCTGAGGGCGCCGGGCCTTCGCAGCAGCAGACGACACACACACCCTGCGGACCTGGGGAGCGAGGCTCGGGCCCTGAGGGCTGCCGGTGGTGGCCGGGCTGAGCTACGCCGCGAGGTGTCCCAGCGAGGCCAGCCTGCACGGCCACGTGGAAGAGCTTTTATTCTTTCAGATGAACCAGGCGAGGAGGGGCACCCCTGCAGTTCCGGGCAGCTGAGGCGGCGGAGGCAAGAGGATCACAAGTTCAAGGCCAGCCTGGGCCATTTAGTGAGACCCTGTCTCAAAACAAAAAGGGCTGGGGTGTCTCTCCGTGGCGGGGCACCCCCAGAACCGCACAAGGAAAACTAAACAGGTGCCACAGAGCAGCAGTCGATGAGTGAACTCGTTCGCATCAGGCCCAATTTTTTCTACCCATATCAAGCAGGACTCCAAACAGAAGCTCTCTGTGCTTCTTGCAGGTCCGTCCCTACACTCCATCCTCAGGGTGCGGGGTCCCCGGGGACCAGGACCAAGAACTAAAGGGCTCACTGAGGCCCATCTCAAGGCTTTCCACCTGTGCCTCTGGGCCGCCGGCCTTCAGACCTCGGCATCGTAACCGCCCTGGCCGCCGATCTGGCCTGGCAGTGGCAGACAGCTCCAGGGTACTCGCCGGCCCCGAGCGAGCCCCGGAGCAGGCAGGGGCCAGACGCCCCGCTGAGGGGGTGAGCAGGGGCACGCGGCGGAGGGGAAGGAGGCCAGGCCCACAGGCGGGAGACCATGCCCCCGGAAGGGGACGCTGATCTCACGAACGGTTCCATCAGCCCGAGGGTTGACAGCGGCGGAAGAGCACAGGACCTGCCCGTGAAGGCTGCTCATCAGACACGTGGACGGAGAGTTTGGTTGCCCAGCTCCAGACTGCGCTGGACACGTGAAATCAAGCGGCATGCATTAAAGACAATCGGTAGCGAAATCCAGCCCAGCAAAGCCCTTGAATCAGTGCACGCTCCCGGCAGGACCTTTCCTTCTAAAACTCACGGTTGACCTACAGACCACAAAATCGGTGACAAATGCTTTGCACTGGGCTGTCCTTCCGGTAGGATCTCAGCCTGTCCCCAAATAATCCCGCCGTCCAAGGGCAGCGGGGGCACGGCTGGCGCTGCGGGGCACCCTGGGCCGGCCCTGCCCGGAGGCCTTCCCCAGGCGGACAGCCAGCCCGCACCCACACCCGCGCCTGGCCGGAGGGCCTGAGGGGCAGCCCCGCCCGGCTCCGCACCCCGGCACGCTCGGGGCACCTGCAGCCCGCCCCAGTCACTCGCGCCGCACGCCCCCCTGCTCCCGCCTCCCGCGCGCGCTGACAAGACCGCAGCAGCGACGGGCACATCCCACGCCGCGCCCGGGAGCCGCCTCCCGGCCCTCCGAGCCCGCGTCCCGGAAAGGGGCGGCCCCGCGTGGGCGCACTCAGGGCTGTGCACAGCGGGAAGCGTCTGCAGGGTTTCTGTCCTCGCAATTTCACAGCAGCAGAGGGCGCCACACAGGCCCGTGCTCGCTCCCCGCGCGCCACGCACTGCCCTGCCCGCCGCGCCCACACCGCGCCCCGCTGCGCGTCACCAGTGCAGAGCCGGGGCAGGGGCTGCCCACGGGAAAGGGACCCTGCAGGGAACTGAGAAATAAAACACGCTACTTCCTAATGTCCTATGTAATGGGATTAAAACGATAGTGCTATGTTTCTCGAACTAGGCTTCACTTACAGTAGCTGAGAAAGAATGACTCGAAGCCACTTCTGATCCAGCCCCGCGACCACGCGGCACCCGCCCCCGCAGGGCGTCCCACGAGTCGCCCGCGCTGTGTTTGCGGCTCCTCCGCGGCTTGGGCTTGCCGGCCGGCCGCAGCGGGGGCTCTGAGCGCCAGAGCGCGAAGGCCCTCGGCACCGAGCCGCTGAGGCCGCGCTGGTCAGGGGGCTCCAGGAAGAGGAGGCCGGGGCGGGAGGCAGGGCTCGCGGGGAAGCTGCCGGAGCGGGCGGCGCCGGGGCCCTGGCGCCGGAACCGTGATCAGCAGGCGGCCCGTCCCACAGAGGCGGCGCCGGGTGCGCAGGTGCCCGAGCGCGCGCGCCCCGAGCCCCACGAACCCTCTGCGGCCCGCACAGCTGCTTGCGGTCCAGCGGGTCCAGGACGGCCGCGAAGCGTCTCCACCGCGGGCCGCGAGGGCGCCGGCGCCGCAGCTGCAGAGGCTTAACCCGTGATGGGCGCGACGGCCCGGAAGCGCGGACCTCGGCACCCGGCTAACGCCGAGCAGGGAAGCCAGGTGCCGGCGCTGCAGGCTTCTTCGGTCAACCATCGCTGCAGGCGTGTGTCCACCCAAGCAAGCACCTTTTTCCCTCAGTTATTTTTAGTTCTTGTTAATCATGTTTTAAGGATAAAAATGCAAAAACAAGTTTTTCAAACGTCTGAAGTATAAGAATGATGTCTATGTCAGACGCAAAGTAAACAAATCAAACTAACTCTAAAATCTGAGCAACCCCATAACATTTTAGACTGGATGAGTGTAAGAATCAAAATGCTGTAGCTCAGATCCCAACAAAGCCCATTTAACTCATCTCCACAAATTAAAAGGTTATTTATCCAAATCTGTGACAGTTGAAACCGAGTGAGATTAAGGCTGCCACTTACTTTTGTTAAAGAATTCCTTTCTTTCATCTCTGGAGCCCCTGTCTGTTCTAAGGAAGAGAGAGAAGCAGAGGGAGCAGATCCAGGCGGGCAGGAGGCAGCTGCGAGCAGGCCGGGGGCTTGACCTTGCCCCTGAACACTGCATCACCATGGCCCTCACGATAGAGTTAGACAAGCAGAGATGGTTCATCCAGGGAACAGTAGCTACAAACCCGAATTTGGACTCACCAACTGGGTATTCTACAAATATTCCCCCAGGAGCCAAAATATAAGGCAAGTCCTTTTGCGATTTACTGGAGGAACAAACAATCGGTCCTCACCAGGACCTCTGCGCCCTCCTTCCCCTCCAGGCGAGCCCCCTGCACGATCCCACGCAAGAGACTCCCGGACGCGCGTGGGAGAGGAAACGGGACGCACGGGGCCTGCTGCCACAGGTGGCTGAAAGCACGAGGCTAACGAGGAGCCAGCCCCTGCCAGAGCCGGGTCCTGTGACGGGGTGCCCGGTGCCAGCCCGCCCACACGCGTGGGGCTCGGGGTGCTAACGAGAACACGTGTTCTTTTCGGAACAGCTGCTCACCCAAACAACTGAGCACCATCCCGGGACCGGGAGCCGTCAGGTGTCTACTGAACATTGACCTTGAACACCTGTATGCAGATTTTAGAAGATTCCTAAATAGGAAGGTGGGTAACCCTCCACACTAGCCAGTATGCCAAACGTCTACAAAATATATACAGCCAGGCAACCAAACATACTGGAACGCGTTTTTCTTTTTGTTTTTGGCACCAGGGATTGGGCTCAGGACTTTGTACTTGTGAGGCAGCTTGGAACACTTTTTTTTTTGGAGACAGGGTCTTGCTTTGTAGTTCAGGCTGGCTCTGAGCTCACTATGTAGCCCAGGCAAGCCTCGAACTCAGCAATCCTCCTGCCTCTGCCTCCCGAGTGCTGGGATGACAGGCATGAGCCACCACGCCCGGCACTGTGGTATGTGGCACTGATGGCTGGTGGGCATGAGTCTCCATGCCCAGCATTGCATGTGGTTACCGGGGATCTAACTCAGGACCTTGCGCTTGCAAGGCAGGCGCCGGAACCACTGAGCTAACCCTCCGGCCCCTCGGAACACATTTTTAAAGAGAGTTAAAAGAAAGACTCTGTCAAGGTCATTGTACGTTTTCTTGTCAGTTCCAGTAACGTTACGGACCTGAAAGGAGGTGTGCTAAGCGCTTGCCTTAAGCTGTGTCACACTGGACCACGCTGCCTGCCTCCGTGCTGGTCCCACACGCTCCTGCTCAGCTGAGCTAACGTTGCTGCACCTGCTTTCCACCCGCAGGGCGGAGCTGGGAGACCGAGGGCCCCTGCGGGCAGAGCTCGGCTGAGCACATTTGTACCATCTCGTTCCACAGAGACCCGAGGAGGACCTACGCTGTCCTGGTGCCTCATCCACGACCGACTGTAACTTCCCCCAGAAGTTTCTACTCCCCGCAAGCTGGCACTCAGGTCATGTGTGGCGTGTGGCATCGGGAAGGAGAACAGGAAGCAGACAGTCTGCATGCTTAGGAGGGAACAACAGCCACTGCACGGAACAGTCACTGGGAGCACGAGTCACCAGCAGACTCAGTCTGAGGTCTGGGCCAGCTCCTCCCACGTGGGCCCTCCCTGCCGCCGGAGCGAGACACGCGTACGCGCGCGCACACACACACACACACACACACACACACACGCGCGCGCGTCACTGTCGAACTCGGGCCCCCTGCGCAGTACCAGGCCCATCGTCCCCGCCCCTTCACGCCCGCCCCGTGGGGTGAATGCTGACACTCAGAGCTCCAGCTGGCTATTGAGGCAACATAGCTGAATTTACAGCAGAAGGGATTTAAATCATTTTAATTTACTTTCTTAAAAGATGATTTTTTTTTTGAGACAGGGTCTCGCTTTGTAGTTCAGGCTGGCCCTGAGCTCGCTAGGTAGCCCAGGCAAGCCTCGAACTCAGCAATCCTCCTGCCTCTGCCTCCGGAGTGCTGGGATGACAGGCGTGAGCCACCACACCCGGCCCTGTGGTATGTGGTATTGATGGCTGGTGGGCGTGATCACCACGCCCAGCACTGTATGTGGTTACCGGGGATCGAACTCAGGGCCTTGCGCTTGCGAAGCAGGCGCCGGCACCACTGAGCTAACCCTCCGGCCCTAGAAAATGATTTTTAACTCGGGAGCCTGTTGTCTTTGTGCCTCACATATATCTTGGGTATTTAAAAGAAGCAAATGACCTTGCAGGTCTTTTCGCTCCGCTCGACCCCTGCGCTCAGCAGCGCGCTCCCGCCCGGTCCTCACCTGGTGCGCCCGTGTACATGATGGAGAAGACGTTTATCGCTATCGTAGCGGCGTAGAAGACAGGGAGCGCCCGGAGGCCGTTGGGGACGGGGTCCTCCTGCGGAAGGAAGACACCGCGAAGGTCCGGACGCGAAGGCATCCTGGGGGGCGCTGCACGCGGGACCCTCCCACAGCCGCCGACCCAGCGCGCGCGGGCTCCCTCTGCGAGCCCCGCCCCCGAGGCAGGGCCCGGGCCGCCCCGCCCCACGCGGCCGCTCTGGGCGCTCGCTCGGCCGTGCGGAAGCCCTGGGGGCCCGGGAGCTCCCGCCGCGGTGTCCCGCAGGCCTCGGGCCGCGCTCGGGGTTCTCTGAGCCCAGCGGCTCGGACGTCACCGCCTGACCGTCGGACGCTGCGCGAGTACAACATGACGCGTCTCAGCTACGCTGCGTGTGAAGCAAGTAGTTTTCCATAGGTTAAGGTTTTCTGAGTCCTTTTGTAAGGCACAATATTTAACCTTCAATTATTGAAAGTTAAAAAGAATTGTGTGTTGTCCTGAAAAGAACAACAGCCATCAAAGAAAAGAGTCACTGCGCTTTTCCCAAATCTGAACGTTTCTCGAGGTTGCTTTTTCAGTTAAATCGTGTCACAGTCTGTGGGGTGCCGGGGACCAGCCGGGCGAGAGCCCTGTCTGCTCAGCCCGTCACGGAGCTCGGGACGAAGCTCCCCGGAGCCCTCCTCCGCCCGCCCCGCTCCTGTCGGTCTGTCCGCCACAGCCTGTCACTCCCCCGAGCTGCCACCGCCCAACAAACGCTTCGCAAACGTTTTGAAGGTGCTCGGTACAGTGCCGAGCGCGGAGCCCCAGGTGAGCGGGACGCGCAGCGTCCACCTGTCTGATC
Organism: Thryonomys swinderianus; assembly: GCA_004025085.1. NCBI lineage: Eukaryota > Metazoa > Chordata > Mammalia > Rodentia > Thryonomyidae > Thryonomys > Thryonomys swinderianus. The sequence goes on along the minus strand of PVIC010020316.1, from coordinate 10,156 downwards.
TCCCGGGGCAGGGCGCCCGGCTCGGGAAAGGGAGCCGCGGCAGGTGAGGACAGGTTCCAGCGGAGCAAACAGAGCCGGCAGCTGGTGGCGAGGGCGGCCCCTTCCGAGCCGTGAGCAGACGTCAGCCTGAGGCCTGGAGCCCGCGCGAGGGAAACGCTGACTCAGGTCTGCACTTCTCGAGAGGAGCCCTGAGCGGGGCCCTGGGCGGCGCCCGGAGGGAGCGGCACCTTCGAGACGCTTGCGTGCTGCGCTGGGAGCCCTCGATGCGTGTGGAAATGGCCCAGACCCCGGCGTGCCGACCTGGGGGCACCGGGGCACGCGGACGATGCTTCTCGCCTGTGTGCGTGCGGGCGAGCTTGTCAGGTGCAGTGAGAGGCCACCAACGATGAGGACGGTTCTGCGGACGTGGCCACTCCGTCTCTCTCAGTGTCTCCCGACTCCACTCGCCTCTTCCCGTGCTGGCGTGTGAGGCGCAGTGCGCGGGCGCCCTGGGCGCGGCGACACCACGCCGGGACCTTGTGCGGTGAAAGGAGCCAGGCACAGCGAGCCCGGCACTGCAGGCTTCTGCTCATCGTGGAACCGAACGTGTTGCTCAGACAGAGCGAGAGAGAGGGTGCGGATGGGGCGGCAGGGGTGGGCACAAGCCCCGGGTACACAGTGGCCACGGCTGCTGCGGTCCGGCCCCAGGCGTCCCCCCGGCCTGGCGCTGAAGGCCCAGCCCCAGGCGCAGCGCTCCTAGGAGGTGGGGCGTGAGCAGGAGGGGCTTTGTAGCAGGAAGCGGGGTCCTGGGGTGCGGCCACCCCGCCACGGGGCCGAGTGACCACGCACTGAAGCCTCGGAGACCCTGAGCCAAGAAACAACTTCCGTCTGTTGTTTTCGGTGCTTTGTGCGATGACGTCAGGGCGACTAACACGAGCTGTGACGTCATATTCACGGCAGGGAAAACAGTCTGCTGTGACTCACTTCCAGCAGTCAGGACAGTGCGGAGACTCCCGAAGCACAGACACAGTCCCGTCTGAGACGGTGGGAACGCCGGCCACTCTGACCTGGCACACTGCACATGTGCATCGAAACACAGCACTGTCCCACGCCTGAGTACAAACGTTATGTGCAGATTTTAAAAAGAAGAGTGTACTCCGACTGCCTCTTGAGAAAAAAATGACAATAGCTTTTTGCCAAAACACTGACCTCGATGCGTTCCAATTTTAATCTTATCTCTTTTGAGACAATGTACCTGGTATAGACACATTTCCTTCTTTATATCCTTCCCTCAAACATAGTCCATGCTCCAGTGTTCCTTCTCTGTTAAAGAAAAGCAGAGAGGCCCTCCCGTCTGGGCGGGGAGGCTCTCCCTCTGACCTCGTGGCAGCGGACCTGGAGCCCTGTCGCCGGCTCGCCCGTGCGTCCGACACCCAGGGGGTGAGCCCTCTCCGCGCTGGAGCTGGACACAGCTCCCGGGGCGCTGACCGAGGACCTGAGTCGCAGAGCAAGGAGCCTGTGGAGACGCCAGCTCGAGGGCCTTGGCGCGCACGGGCGCAGCTGGCTGCGGGCAGGTGCTGGGCCAGTGTTCCCCAACCCCTCCTACTGGGGGCTCCTCACCAAAAACAGTTCTAAATGTAACAGGAAATAGCAGCTCCACTTACCTTTTGTAAGATGAACATTCTGATCAGTATAAACAGCACGCCAGACATGAAACCAGACAACAGTGGAGATATAAACCAAGAAGCAACTGAACAATTAAAAAAAAGTCTGATGAATGTTAAATCCATACAAAACTAAGGCCGTTCGTACATAACACAGTGACAACGACGCACCCTTTGGGTGCCCGTAGATGTGCCCGGAGCCGTTCGCTTTAACTCGGCACAGCCAGCGCTCCCGGCCGCCACGTCTGCACTGGGACACAAGCCTGGGCCTCAGGGACCGTCCTGCCCCAACCCGGCCCTCCCGGTGCTCTCCACAACCAGCCCAGCAGGCAGACCCCTCAGCTACCCACAGAACCCTTTCACCCGCTTTAAACACCCGTGACTAGGGAGACCCGGCATCCTTTCAGACAAAGGTGGGCCTCCCGCCCTGGGCCCGGGCCTGGCGCAGGGCTGTCAGGCCGGCATCGCACCGCGGGAGCTTTGCGCTTTGTGGCTGCTTGTCTGGTGGGGCCTGCTGTGGCTGACGCCAGACCCGCCCGGGAGTTCTCCCAGACCAGCTGTGCCTGCGGCTCTAGCCTGGGAATCCCGACTGATCTTTCCACAAGGTCCTGAGTGAGGCTGGGCATTCGCATCTTTAAACAGCCTCTCGGGGCTTCTCAAGTGCTGCCGGCGTGCCAGCCAGCGTGCCAGAGCCTGGAGTTTAGACAGTTTTCCCGGTGCTCTGTGACCCTCTGGGCAGCGTGGGAATCCAGTCTGATCTGCAGCCCCCACTGCACACCCATGTTTATAGCCACACAATTCGTAACAGCTACATCTTGGAAGTGGCCTGTGTGTCTACAGGCTGATGAATGGAGACAGAGATCATGGTGTTTATATACAGCGGGGCTTGCCTATCACAACGGTGGGTGGCTGTACTACATCTGCAGGATATGGTTCTGGACAAAGAAGGAACTCCAGGCACAGAGGCGGGCAGAAGAGCTCTCTGTATAGCCCAGGGTTTGTCTCCTGCCTCAAGGCACCAGACTCGGCAGAGCCCTGGAAGGAGGCACAGGCCTGTGTCTCGGGCCTGCTCGGCAGTGTGTGCCTGGAAGGGACCCTAAAGCCTCCTCCTGGGGCGACTGGGTGGTGAACAGCCCGGGCCTCCTGCTTCCTCGTGACCATGGGCACAGACTTCCGGGTTCAAGCACATTGTCTCACTGGGACCTAGTCTTCTCTGAACTTGACACTGATTTCAGTCAAATAAACTTCTCTTCTGCCTGGGAAAAACAAACAGGTACTGATTTCCAAGGCCGAATGATAGCATGGCATTTGAAGAGTGGCCTTAAAAACTGTCTGAACACCGGGCTCACGATCTTCAATCGAGCGCTGGAGGTAAAATGCCCACACTACAGAGGGATTCTAAATCTTAATATGCAAAGGAAGGAAACACATTATAAAAGTAACTTTTTGTAAAACTTACTCTAGGAAAGGTACATTTTCCTTCTTACAGGTAAAAGAAAATGGCAATTACCGATCTTGACCAGCTCCATCCACTGCACGCCTCTGGTGCCGATGGCGACGAGCGAGAAGCCAATGGTAGAGCCGACGATGCAGTGGGTCCCGGAGATGGGCAGCCTCAGGAAGGAGGCGGCCAGCTGCCACACGGCCGAGCCTGCGGCGGAGGACAGCGGGTCAGGCGCGCGCGGCACTCAGCCACCACAGGGGAGACCCGACTCGTGACTCTCCACAGTACCCTCCCGGGCTCCAGCTTCCGTGGGTCGTTTCTCTGTAAGGTGCATAATTTCTAACCAAAGAGCATTTGACCCAGCCGTGCCCCTCGCAAGCGTCTTCCCAGAAGACTTAGCGGCATCATATTCCAGTGATCCACGCACAGCCGTGGCCACAGCAGCACAGTTCACAATAACCAAACCTGGGAAGCAGCTTGCGTGTCTGTCAACAGAGGAATGGAGAAAGAAAATGTGATGTTTATACACGACGGAACACTACTCTGCCATGAAGGATACACTTGAGTCACTTGTAGGAAAGCAGATGCCCGTCAAAGTCCATCTCACGTGAAGTAAGTACATGAGACACACAAGCTGAAACATCACACGTGTGCGAAGCTTACTCTATAAACGAAGTACAAAATAAAAGATGGATAATAGGAAAAAAGCACAGACAAAACATCTAAACGTGCACTTTGACAGTATAATTATCTTGTGTGTTTTATATGTTTTTTGACTTATTTGTCTGTTTATTAAACTGTATGTTTGAAATTAACTTCATAAAAACTTTTACAGTAAATTAATCTGATGCTGGCAGAAAGGGGGCGGGAAAGGGAAGAGGCACCGAGCGGCGTGTACACGCCCAGTTCCCACGACAGCCGTGACCGTGTGCGGCGAGGAGGGTCTCCTCCCGTCCTCCACGCAGAGCGGCCTCTCACGGCCTCGCTGACCGCCGCCTTTGGCACACAGCGCTGAGGAGAGGCCGCTGAGCCTGTTCTGGCGTGAAACTTGCCCCAAACCAAGGGCGGGATTTCAGATTCGCCGCCCAGAGGGATGAGAGGGCTGCACGCTGGAGGAGTGTTACGGTGACATCTTCCAGTCGCGGGAGGGAGGGCCGCAGAGCAGCTTTTTGATATGTGCCACTTGGGCTGGGGTTTAGCGCAGAGGTTCTGGCATCTGCCTGCAAGCGCAAGACCCCAGATTCAATCCGTGGTATCACACACCACAGTGCCGGGCATAGTGGCTCACGCCTGTCATCCCAGCACTCGGGAGGCAGAGGCAGGAGGATTGCTGTGAGTTCAAGGATTGCCTGGGCTACATAGTGAGCTCAGGGCCAGCCTGAACTACAAAGCCAGACCCTGTCTCAAAATAAATAAATAAATAAATAAATCTAAAAAAAAAAAAAAACACCAAAACTGTGATCCTGAGCCCAAGGTTGGGATCTTTTCACCACTACTCTTTTCCAAGCTTAATATTTTCTAGGCTATAGTTCACTCGGATTCTTTTCATAAGCAGATCAGATTGTGCAGCGGCACTGAAAGCATCAGCGGGAACGGATGACTTTCAGAAGCAGTTGTTGAGAAGCCTGCGCAGAACTGCGCGGAACGAAGGGTCCGGCCGACGAACGGCACCTCGCTATCCCGTGTGGGCGCTGGAGGCCTGGCCCTGCCCAGCCCCGCGGCGCCGCCCGCAGCCCCCTGCGCCGCCCGCACACCCTCTGAGCGGCGGGAGGGGCCAGCGGCTGCACAGCCCTGCGTGTCCTGACACGGATGGACGCTGCTCCTTCGGACCGGGGCTGGCTGTGAGCCCAGGTCCACCCTGAGCCCGGGCTGCCAGGCTGGGAGCGGGCACCGAGGCCAGGCCCGTTCCCCCGGGACGATTCCCCAGGCTTCTAGCTGAGCGCTGGGCACCACAGGGACGGCGGCTCTAAAAATAAACTCAGTTTGGAGCTTGTCTCATGGCCCAGAAATGGAAGTTTTGCTTTTACATTCTCACAAGACTGGAGGCGTCTCCTGAGGCGGAGAGCGGTGCGGGCGCGCTGTGCGCCTGGCTCTCGCACGCTGCCCTGGGGCTGCTGCCCCTTCTCGGGCTGGCTCTGTACAGGGCGCCCTGGGCAGGGGCGGGGCGCAGGGCGAGTGGGCGGCGAGGGCAGGCCGGGGAGGAGGGCGCGGGAGGCCTCCTCGCCCCAGAGCCCCGGGCCTGAGGCTGCTGCTCACGTCTCCACGGGGCGGCGAGGCGCTTCGCGAAAGAGGAGGGCGCCCCACGCGGGGGAAAGGCGCCACCGTGGGGCAGGGTGCGGTCCTGGGGACAGAGGCGGCGCCTCCGAAGCAGCAGGCTCCGCGCTCGCGGTGCAGGCGGCCAGCAGAGCGGAGGGCGGAGGGCGGAGGGCGGAGGAGCGCGGTGGGCGGGGCGGGCCCGGGGCGCCAGCCCAACAGGGCTCTCTCGAAGGGTCCAGGACACGGCTTGTTCCGGAGAAGAAGCTGAGTTCTGAACTTTCAGGAGTTTTAGAGCCAGTCGTGGCGTCATTCAGTCAAGGGGCAGCGCTGGCTGGTGGTTTAGGGCTCAGCGAAAGCAGCATGGTCGGGAGCTCAGCTGGTGTGAGCAGCGTCTTCCACTGACCGACCCAACCCCCAGCAGCCGTGAGGAGGAAGAGGCCGGGGCTCGGGGAGAAGTCGCTAAAACGTGGAATAAAAGGCTTGGGGGGGATGAAGACGGAAGAAGGACAGAGAAGAAAAACGGAGGTAGAACTTAGGATAGAAAGATTGGGAGAATTCAGGCACTTGAACAAATTAGCCTTGGTTTTGGCCAATAATAATTATATTACCACTGTAATTTAGTTAGATTATTTTCAAGGAATTCAGCTTTAAAAATCTAGGTAATAAACAAATTCCCAATAAAATAGACTTGGAAATTCATCTAACCACATTTAAAAAAAAAAACCGAAAGACAAAACAAAACATCAAACAACCATGTTATTCAAGCAAAACCTCAAATTGCTTTAGTAAACCCAAATTCTAGGTGAGGTAATCTTTCATCCTTTTAGTAAAGAGCCAAAGGCCACAAGTAGGAAAAACTGGACAAGTTGTATTGACCTTGTGAAAAGTTAGCAGTGAAATTATAAAGTTCACCAAGCTTCCTGTCTGGCTGAAATCATCAGCAACAAGACTACTGAGCACAACCATTTCTGAGGACTTTTACCCAACAGAACAAAACCTTTCCATGAAGGCTGAATTCTGGCATTTCTTTTGTTTCTCCTGTACTTCCAATACCTCTTACCCTTGCCACCCTGATAAGAAGGATCCTAATTTCAGGTCAATAGCATTGAATCTTAGATATCTACCACAGATGTCAAGATGAATTTTAGAAGCAGCAGTTATTTTCCTAAGGGAAATGGGTCTCGCTTTGTAGTTCAGGCTGGCCCTGAGCTCACTATGTAGCCCAGGCAAGCCTCAAACTCAGCAATTCTCCTGCCTCTGCCTCCTGAGTGCTGGGATGACAGGTGTGAGCCACCACGCCCAGCACTGTATGTGGTTACTGGGATCAAACTCAGGACCTTGCGCTTGCGAGGCAGGTGCTGGAACCACTGAGCTAAATCTCCGGCCCTTCCTAAGGGAAATTTTAAGTCTAGCTGACTGTCAGGAGCCGCACAAGCTCAGTGAAGGGAGGATATTAGAACCCTGGCAGCAACTGTGATGAACGTGGCCTTGGCCCTTTCAGACCATTGTGTTAGCAACACGAACACCTTGGCACACTGCCTGCTCCGCACCAGGCCCTCAATGGTGTCTCTAACTGGCTGGCGCAGGAGGACGGGGCAGCTTGCATGTGGCAGGTCACCTCTGCACTATGGCGCTGACGGGACGCCAGTGACATCGCCACTAGCTAGGGCTGTGTTCCAGGCACACCAGCATCCGACCTCCCACTGCAGGACTCTTCCTGCAAAAGGATATGGCCTGTTGGAAGCAGAAGTGGCGGATCCCTCTCTAACCCTCCTCTCCCTAACCAGATGGCCTGTACAGGCCAGCTGTCTGCGGGGACGTCACCTCTACCTAGAGGCAAGCAGAGGAAGGGTCCCGTCACGCCCCCCGCCCGTCCCGCGCGGACTGCTGTCTCGCCGCGGCAGCGAGGGCAGTAAGCCAAGGGCTCCCAGCCGGGCCGGGGGGGAAGCGCGCTGTCCACCCAGCCAACCGGCGACTCCACACAGTTCGCTCGCCTCATTCTTTTCTCCTTCTAGACAGTGTAAAATTACCAATACAGGTTGGAACACTCACAGGTAAGATACACATTTTGGAGGGCCAGAAAAGAGGCACACACGTGAAACAGAGCCCTTAGAGATAGCACTGGAAGCCGAAAACTAGAGCCAAGCCAGCAAAAGGATTGCAAGTAACACAGAAGACCCAAATTCCCTGACACAGAAGCACTTCATTAAGATTTGTTCAGCCACAGCTCTAGACCTTCCACTAAGAACACTAAAGGTAGAAGGTATATCCCTACATACTGCGGGTTTTCGACCTTTTTTAGTGTTGAATACTTACGCATGGTAACTAAGCATGAGTCTGCAATCAAGAGACACTCTGGGCCCAGTAAATATCTTGGTTTGTTTGTTTGTCTATTGGGACAGTCTTGCTTTGTAGTCCAGGCTGGCCCTGAGCTCACTCTGTAGCCCTGGCGAGCCTGGAACTCAGCAGTCCTCCTGCCTCTGCCTCCCGAGTGCTGGGACGACGGGCGGGAGCCACCACGCCCGGCTGTTTTGTTTTGTTTCTAGCACTGGGGACCAAGCCGAGGACCTGGAGTGGCAAGGCAGGCATGCGGCTACTGTGCTCACCCCTCACCCCAGACAGCGTTTTCACATCCATGTTTTCGAAACACTTCATCTTAAACAGACGAAAATCTTTAAAACTATGGATCAATTTGCAAGGAAACTTCCTGGATAAATCTTAAAGGACATCCATATATATATATATAAATTTTGTATATATGTATATATAACTTCTCAAATAGCTTTTAATTAATTATAAAACAAGTGAGAACTATTTTACAAGTATTCTTTTCTGCACTTGGTGAGCAGTGTTAACGTAACCAAAGTTGCTTTTGACCACCAAGATTGTAGAATTTTAAAAGTTTCCTTGATATTTAAAATCTTTGAAAAATTATAATAGAATGTAGAAAGCTAAAGTCAAATAATAACTATGAAACATCAAAGCAGCTGTTGAAAGGTGAAACAAACACTGCGTTTCTGGGCATGGCGCACGATCTGTGGGCACAGCCCCCCTTGGTGGAGAGACGAAGCCACTCACCGACCATCGCGCTGACCTCCCCGGCCATCAGCGTCTCCACGGTCTCGTTGTACAGATTCACGTCGATGATGCCTTTCCGTATCGTCTCTCCTACTTTGGCTCCTAACAGCACAGAGCCAGTGGTTTCAAATATTGAAGCCAAGATGCATGCCTGCCTCAGGCTCACCACGCCAGAGCCCACGGCGGTACCAAACGAATTGGCCACGTCATTGGCACCGACAGAAAATGCCAAAATGAAAGCTATTATAAAACCCAAAATAACCATCCACAAATACTCTTCCATGGCCATTTTGGAAAAACGGGCCCTGGGCACTCTTCTTTCGCAGAATACTTTAAACAAACAAAGCTTGAGGTTATCAGCTTCGTGAGGCCAAAAGTTCTTGTAAACAGGGGCTCGCGCTGGAACGTGCTGGACAGTGTCAGCGCCGGAGCAAACTGCTAACTGCTCGCTTTCAGGCTGCTGTGAGGCCAGTTCGCTGGGTTGTGTTCAGTCAGCAGTAAAACACATTCCATATTTTTTCTCCCAATCTGGGGAAGCTGTGATGTCTCCTCCTGTAACAAGAAAGAAAACAAAGTTAATCAATTATCCGAGCAACCTGTAACAGTCTGTTCTTTCAGAAAAGAGTGTTTTAAGCCTGCTAATGGCCTCTTAGTTCGGCATGTGACAGATCCAACCCTAAAGTGAGTCAAGAAGATTATAATTAGGCTACCCCCCAATCAAAAAATAAAACCTGGAAAACAAAGCCGGCTTCTAGTTTGGGAGAGGCTGAATCACGCTTAATAATCATGGATGACAACAGCTTCACTAGGTGAGTTTGTATGCAGGGCAAGAGGCACCTCAGGCCACTGTTGGGGGCAGCGACCGTCTCGGGGCGTAAAGCCGGAGCCGGGAGACAGTGCGTCTCCCTCGTCTTCAGGCGCGGGGCTCCCACCGCGGCCTCAGGACGCGGCGAACAGCTCCGGCCCACGCTGAGAGGTCCAGCAGGGCCCCTGTCAGGAGCGCGAGGCCAGTGCCCGAGCCCTGGAACCCGGCGTCGGGGACTCGGGCGGAGGGCGACGGGGGGGGGTGAGGGCTCGGGGGCACAGGGCAGACCTCGGCATGGAGGCAGAGCTGGCGAGACCGGCTCCTGCCAGCCCTCGCCACACACGCCGCCGCGCGCCGGGGCCTCCAAGACCCTCCCCACAGCCGCACACCTCCCTCTCCCTGCCGCCCGGGCGCCCTCCCTGACCGGAAAGGCCAGGCCTCCCCGAGCAGCTCTGCCTCCCTCTGCTTCCTCTCATCCCCTGTCTGTCTGTCTCTCTGTCTCCCTCTGCCTCTCTCTCTCTCTCTCTCTCGCTCTCTCACTGCCTTGTGCCCTCACTAGAACATAGAAACTTTCGCCACCGTCACATCTCTGCTGTGTAGACCAGTGTCTAGCATGGAGTAAGCCCTCATCTGTCTCTGAGTAAATGAACAATGCTATTAAACAAATGGTGAGGAGTCTCACTTTTTCTTTCTTCCCAGAAGGAGCGAAGATGCTGCAAATGTATCTGTGCCACAGTAATGTCACTAAAACCTCTGTCGCTATGGTGGCCTGTCACTGATGGGCCGAGGTGCCAAACCAGGTGCCTTCTCTGCACGCCGCAGGGCTGCGGGATGCGCCTCACGCCTTGTGTTTCCGTATGATGCCAGCGGGGCTGCACTGGGCTGACAGGCTGGGCTCCCCGACGTGTCATGGCACAGTGTCATGGGCAC
>PVIC010020315.1:0-29658 GCA_004025085.1 Thryonomys swinderianus | reverse complement strand
AAAAAAAAACACATATCTTCTTTATCCAGTCTCCAGTTGATGGGCATTTGGGTTGTTTCCAAGATTGGGCTATCATGAATTGAGCTGCTATGAACAAGGGTTTACATCTGTCTTTCTGATGTGATTTTTAAAAATTCCTTTGGGTATATTACTAGTGGGGGGGGTAGCAGGGTCAAATGGGACCTCTAGTCCTAGTTTTCTGAGGAATCTCCACACAGATCTCCACAGTGGTTGCACAAGTCTGCAATTCCACCAACAGTGGAGAAGGGTTCCTTTCTCCCCACAGCCTCACCAGCATTTATTGCTGGTTAATTTTGCAATAGCAACCATTCTTTGTGGAGTGAGATGAAATCTCAGTGTTGTTTTCATCTGCATCTCTCGAATGACCAGTGATGTTGAACATTTCTTAATCTGCTTCTTGGCTGCTTTTACTTCTTCCTGTGAGAAGTGTCTGTTCACTTCAGATGCCCATTTTTGAGTCGGGTCTTTAAACTTGGGGAGGCTGATTTGTTTAAGTTCTTTATATAGTGTAGATAATAGCCCTTTGTCTGATAAACAGCGAGTAAAGATTTTTTCCCATGTTGTTGGCTGTCTTTTAGTGGTGCCAGTGACTTCTTTTGCTGTGCAGAAGCTTTTTAGTAGGATGAGATCCCATTTGTTGATTCTTTCTGCAAGTTCTTGTGCTATAGAGATTTTATTCATGAAGTCTCTGCTTAAACCAATGTCTCCAAGAGTTTTACCTATCCTATTTTCCAGCAGATTTATTTTTTCTGTTTTAATGTTTAAGTCTCGAATCCATTGTAAATTTAGTTTTGTACATGATGAAAGAGATAGGTCTAGCTTTAGTTTTTGGCAGGTTAAAGCCCAGTTTTTCCAGCACCATTTGTTAAAGATGCTATCTTTCCTCCATTAAGGATGTTTGGCTCCTTTGGTAAAGATAATGTGGCTGAGTGTATCTGAGGTTATTTCTGGATCTTCTAATTTATTCCACTGGTCTTCAGGTCTGTGACTTTGCCAGTACCATGCAGTTTTTATCACAGTGGCTTTATAGTACAGTTTAAAGTTGGGGATTGTAATACCCCCTGTCATGTTGTGGTTGCTTAGAACTGTTTTTGCTATTCTAAGTTTCTTGTGTTTCCAGATGAATTTTTGTATTATTTTCTCTAACTCTGTGAAGTGTAGTATTGGAATTTCAATTGAAATTGCTTTGTATCTGTATAGTAGTTGTGGGAGTATAGCCATTTTGACAGTTGTTTGTCCCTACCCAGGAACAAGGGATGTCTTTCCACTTTCTGATATCGTTCTCTATGTCCTTTTTCAGAATCCTATAGTTTTCAGAGTAAAGGTCTTTCAGCTCCTTTGTTAGGTTGATTCCTAGATATTTCATTTTTCTGGGTGCTATTGTGAAAGGGATTGACTCCCCAGTTTCTCTTTCAGTGAGTCTGTTGTTTGTGTAGACAAAGGCTGTTGATTTTTGAGCACTGACCTTGTATCCAGCAACACTACTAAATTTGGTAATTATCAACTTCCCTATTTTCAACAGAACTCTTGCTCATTCACAAGAAAACAGTCATTCAGTCACTCATTCATTCATTCATTCAACCATTTATCACCTATATGTTAAATGCCTACTACTGCTATATAGGTACTGCTGTTAGGTCAGACCGGTAGGAAAATAAGGCAAATTGCTTTTTCTTACATCAAAGGGTTAACCAGAGAAGACAAGGGTGGTGCAGGCTGCTTATTTCTGGGCTTATCCCCTTGTCTGTACTTTCTAAATATGTCTGAGGACACATATTATCGGAAAGCAAGAAGAGGCCAGTCCTGGTCACAGACCCTGCCAGAGAGAGCTGGAACAAATGAGCGTACAGTAGGCACAAAGGCCCAGAGGCAGCAACAAGGAAAGATGCATGTTATACACCTTGAGGCTGCTCTGATGTTTTTATTCTAGACCAGGGTGCCGTTTACCTGTGTAGGAATTGGGAGGAAAAGAGCATGGGCCAGGAGCAGTGCTGGTATAGACACGCAGGATGCTATTACGTGTGGTGTTACTTTGTTTTTATTTTCTTTTTCCTTTTGACAGGGAAATAATTTGGTATTTCATCCACCAAAAAAGCTAAGGTGTTTACTGAGCCTCTGTTGCATGACTGGGCTGTTCTAGGTACAGCGAAGCCAGCGGAGTCTGAGGCTTCTCTCCTTCCTTGCTACATTTGCATGCCGGTGGAAGGTGGCAGATAAGTAAAAATGTGAGCAAGGATGAAGAGTTTGTCTGCTTAAGTGTTAAACACTCTGACAGGAGGTGCAGGGAGGGCTGGAGGTGGGTGGTGGTTTAGTGTGGTGGTCTGGGAAGGCCCCCTCAATCAGCTCATCAAGGTGTAGGGTTATAGAGAAGATCAAGGAGAATAATGAATGTCGAGTGATTAGCGCAGCATTTGGCATAGAGCAAGTGCTCAGTCAATTGCTGCTGTTGATGTCGTTATTGTTAATTATGTTCTAAAATCCTTATCTGAATATGGGGACATTATGCTTAATTCATAAGGTTCCTGAATAGATTAAATTTTGAAAAGCACACAAATAAACCTACACGACAAGTTCAATGATTGTCGACTGCCAGCCAGGCACTCTGGTTTGGATGGTGGGGACGGACCCCTGAGGACATGGCTGCCGAGCAGAGGCAGGAGGAAAGCACCGGAAATAGCAAGGCTGGCAAAGCAGGGAGGCACAGCAGATGCAAAGGCCCAGAGGCAGGCGAGGGGTTGGCCTATCCAAGAGCAGCAGAGCCAGATCACAGAGGGTCTTGACGGTAACAGGAAGGATACGGAACTGGAGGGTTTTGACAAAGTGGTGCAATATTCTGCTTTAAACTTTCAAGGATAAGTCTCACGACCACGTACAGGTAACATGGTATGTGTCAACTCATTTGTCTTTGACACAGCATGAGATCAGCAGTAATACATAAATGTGAGGCTCACGTTCTCATGTAACTGTGTTAAGAGCCTACTATGCAAAGGCACGACAGTCACAATGAGGAAGACAGAAGCAATTACAACCTAGGCGCCCCGGCCTGTTGGTGGCACAGGCAGATGCTCCATAAGCTCTTTTAATTCGCTACAGAATCATCCTTAATGTTCTTCATACTGGCTTCTCTGCCACTAGAGGTAACAGTACGAAAATCAGGGCTCATTGAGCAAGAGGAGGCACCAAAAGAAAGGCAAAAGGAGGAACAGATGATGCAAGAAGGTGCCATGCCCCTCCCTACATGAGATCCTCCTCTCCTCTCCCTACTGGGTGGGCTCCTGTTCACATCTCAGGGCCCCCACTCTTCTATCACCACCCCTCTAACCACTGCCTCCCTTCCCCCACCCAGGCTGAACTATACTGGGGCTGGCCCTGCTTGGCGACCAAGTCCATCTGCACTGAGACATCTGATGACACAAGACCACCCAGTTTGCACACGAGCCTCATTTTGTGTTTATCTGCACATCCTCAGTGGGGCCAGGATCTGATAAGTGGCTGATGCAGTAAATGAGGAAAGCAAACCAACGGGGGGAGGCAGGGAGGGAGGAAGGGTGAGAGGAAGGAAAGGCAGCTAATGCTTTCCTCCTCCTTTTCCAGATAATGCTAAAGCTCATTTCAGCCAGCAAGTGCTGAGTTTATTGATCAACATTTCTGAGATATTGAACAGCGTTTCTATTGACAGAAATAACTGGCAGGCAGGCAAGGGGAGCAAGAAATATGCTGACAGCCAGCAAATCGTGGCCCCAGTATTGGAGTGCCTGTCTATGCCAAGGGGCACAATCATTAATTTCCTGTTCCTTCACAGTTACATTTCTTGATCTGACTGACAAGTTCATCTGGCCTTTTATAAATAAACTCCCTTCTTATTCCCCGTTTCTAACCGCACCTGCCACCCAGATGATCAGCCGCCTGGGACTCAAATAAACATTTTAAATTGCTACCAATAGCTCAATATGGTAGTTAAAGGAAGTCTTCCACCTACTGTATGATATAATCAAGAAATTCCACTTTCCCCGGCACTGTACATCTGGACTCCACACACAGGACCCATGAGGGTATAATTCCTTAATCTACACACATTTAAATAAGTGAAACCCAAACACATAGCTGTACAGTGAACTATTTGGACATGGAACTTAAAATTCAATCGTCCAACAAAGCTGCATAGGGCTGGGGATTTAGCTCAAGTGGTACTGTGCCTATCTTGGATGCACAAGGGCCTGAGTTCAATCCCCAGTACTGCCAAAAAAAAAAAAATACAAAAACACACAAACAAAGCTATATGCTGCTAAATAAGTCACTGAATCTCTCTGAGCTTTAGTTCTGTTGTCTGAAAAATGAGAGTACATGAAACTCTGCTGACAAGGAAGGCAGGGAACAGAAGTGAACATGATAATCCTCTGAATGGGAAACAGGAATAAATGTTATCATTTAAAGGTACAAATTCTCAATGTTGAATGTGATTGTAATGTATATCCAAAATGTGCCAGTATACTCAATTAAAAAAAAAACACGATAATGCTCTGTAGAGGGTAAGGGAACTAATAACATCCCATCAGCACTCATAATGAGTCTTCCAGGCATCTCTTTTTTTCACAGACAAAAGCAGTGATCCAAGACGCGATGTGACTGGTTCTGGCCCGAGAAGATGCTAAGGTGTGATATGAACTCAGCTGTGCCACAGGCAGCTGCTCACATGAAGAGACTGCATCATTAACCTTATTAGTCATTTTACTCCTCTTCTCGGCTTCAAATCTGATTGGGTGCCAGTGGCCTAGGGGTGAGCACAGGAAGAATTGAGCTCTCCGCTAGGTTTCACATAAACAAAGCAATTCCAGTTCACCTAGAAATAATTCTGTGGCCTCTCAGAGACATCAAAGTAAAATTCTTGGAACCCACATGCCTGGCATTGATGTGTCTAATGTATTCATTGTTCAGTTTGCTTTGCTAACAGTAGGCAGCAGTGCCTTGACATTGGCATTAGTATACAATTTCTCTTAAAGACTGTTTATAGTTTGAAAAGCCTTTGAGTAGCACTAACTATTAACTCAGGCTGGAAAAAAATATCTCTGTCAAGAGGTAATCAGCCAAGTTGGTGGAGCTTTGTGGCTGTGGCTCAAGATACTTCGTTGTTGTTTACTTCCCAGACATTTACCAAACACTTGCCAGTCTGGTTTGGTAGTTTCCAGCCACTGTAGTCCCTTTGTGGCTTCTATTAGAGTGAGAAGATGTTCAGCTGACAGTAATGTGCATCAAGGGCTTACTATGTGTCAAACAGTGAGCAAATCTTCCCATTCTGTTCTGATCATGACAGGCCAAAGCAACAAATGTGTTATTCCCTCTTAAAGGGATGTACAGAGAGGCACTGGGATGTACACACAGGCTCACAGCTGAGACTGCAGAAGTTCAGCTTTGGATCCAGGAAAATTCTAAAGAGAACAGGTTCAGTAAGTCACACAGTATCACTTGATAAAGAGATGCATGCCAGGCCTTGCAGTGAGGAGACTTTGGCGGGGGGCGGGGGGGTGATGAGCACATGGAAATGTGTCCTGCAAAGTTCTTGTCTTACAATGCATCTGCTCAAATTTTCTGGCTTTAGGATAGTGCAAAAGCAATGCACCTTCAATAGAATAGACGCTGTACTTTAAATTTAGATCTTGTTGTGTTAGTCATATATGGTATGATTTTTTTTTTTTTTTTGATGCTGGGCCGAAATGAGCCACAGTCCCCAGTAGACTCCAGATT
The DNA here is from genome assembly GCA_004025085.1 of Thryonomys swinderianus. Classification (NCBI taxonomy): domain Eukaryota; kingdom Metazoa; phylum Chordata; class Mammalia; order Rodentia; family Thryonomyidae; genus Thryonomys; species Thryonomys swinderianus. Next base: position 23,895 of record PVIC010020315.1, on the reverse strand, counting down.
GGGAGGAGAAATAACTAATACCTTACAGGCCACTATTGCTAAGCTAGGGGTTTTGGTAGGTAAGATGTATTGAGTGAATGATGTTCCATTTATGAAATTTTCACTGTACTACGGGTTTCTCAGACCACAAGGTCAAGGGCATCTGTTTATTTTTAATACATTTGCATAGAACTAAAATAAAAATCATATGTATGTTCTAGAGCCAGACTGCCAAAGCAGAGGTAACAATACCACCATGGGTACTGTTGTAAAGGTAAAATGTGTTAATACTGACAAAGGATTTAGATGCAGAGCATGTTAGTAGCATTTATTGTCACAGCTACAAAGAACAATCCTGCGGTATTTATAGGACAGAGTAAGCAATCTCCATGGAGTTCTTAGTAAAGACAACCTGCCCTTCAGTTCCCCAAGACTTTAAGAATTATTAGATCTGCTTGTGTTTTGTGTGTGTGTGTATACACACATACATATATGTACATATATATACACACACTATATATATATGTATATATATGAAATTTTATGTTTTCCATAAACAAATGAACAATATATATATACACACACATATATATATACACACATATATACATATATGTATATATATGAAATTTTCTATGTTTTCCATATAAAAACATATATTTGTTTTCCACATATATATATGTTTTCCATATAAAAGAACCATATAATATTTTACTTATTACTTTAGTAATAACCATATCTACTTAAAAATCACATACTAATTCAAAAATAAATCTTGAAATATTGCTGCTGGTATTTATTTAAATAAAATTACTTCATTCTAACACTTTACATATCATCCTCTGATCCATCCTAATGTATGCTCTCCAGCTAAAATGCATGCAATTTTTGTTGAAAATACATTAGTTGAGAAAGTAACCTTTCAGTGTTGACAAAGCCATGCCCGAGGGGACAGCATCTGTTCCTTGTGCGGTGTGAATGCTGGTAGTCTTCTATGTTAAAGCTGATGGAAATGTGGTTAGGACTGATGATGTGTCAGTGGGGCAGTGACTGTTAAAGTGGGTAGATAAGCTAGCAGCCTGAGAATTTGCCAGAAGCTATGAGAATAAGCAAAGGCAAAAAAGAGAAGACAGGTGACCCCGTGTCAGTTTTTGTCAGATCAAGATATATAGGATCTGGCTCACCGGATTTTAATCTATATGTTATTATAAAAGTAACACATTGTTGTTGTGAGCTCTACAGACAACACAAGAGTAAAAAGAAAAACAAATGTATGAATCACACTGCCCAGAAAGTGTTCTCTGTATTTTTTTGCTAACTTTGATTCAAGCATGAATGCTCTTCCCCAAATAGTCTTCTGACTCTGATGTCACCTCTTAATATCATGACCATCAGCCACCTAATATCAGGTTGATGGACTGAACAAAGAAAAAATACAGGGCACCAAATTAAATTTATATTTAGGCAAAAAATGAATACTCCTGAGATGTGGGACTTAAAAATGTTCTAAAGACTGCAATTATCCATTTCCTGAAATTCCAGTTTAACTGGGTGCCAGGTATTTTATATTGCATTCCTACCGTATACCCAGTGTATCTTTGTCTCTTCTCCACCTTCCAACATGCTCAGTCTCCTTTATTTTGTTCCACCACATAAATCACTGTCTGATAGCTAAAGTGATTCATTTTATTGCAGTTATTATTTTAATTTTTCCTTCTTCTGGTTAGAATACAAATTGTCCAAAGATATTTCTTTGTTCTACTCATTGAAGTATCTGCAGTACAAATTAAGGATGTGTGCCCCTCACACCATGCACACTTTAGAATTAGACATGTGTGTTTTTTTTATTTTCTTAAAAAAACAATTCCAAGGACATTTCAGAACACTTCCTTCCTATACAGAATGTTAATGGCTATTATACAGTGTGTTTCAAAGTTATTCAGTAAAACGATCCAGTTTCCTATTTTAATCAATGTCATTATGTTTACAACTAAAATGGTCCCTAGAGCTACATATGTTTGGAAAGTGATTAGATTAAGGGAAGATACAGCTGACTTGTGTTAGGACATGGCATCTGCTCTGAACAGGTGGGTCTCTAGTGGCCTGACTGGTAGGAGGCACACTGTCTTAGTTACTTGCTTGTTGCTGGGACAAAATATCCAACAAATTAAAAGAAGAAAGTTTATTTTAACTCAAAGTATGCAAAGGTTTCTGTCCACAATCAGCTTGGCTCCATAGCAGGACAGCATCACAGAGAGAAACAGTCCATGGCAGAGCAGACAGGAAGCAGCAAGCAGCAAGCAGCAGGCAGCAAGCTTGTTTTCCCTTTTATTCTATTCAGGCTACAATCCTTTTGGGTGGTTCCATCTATACCTAGAGTGAGCTTTGCCATTCTCCACACCAAGAACTACATGAAACCAGTCAGTGGATTAATTTAGTACCACACACATTTAATCTTAGCATCACATACCCTAGATCCAACCAGCTTCAGACAGTTTGATCTATGAGTGCATGGGCTTTGAAGGATGTCTAAATATAATCCATAACAATCTCTGCCCCCAGCTCTTCTGTAGGTTATTTCTTTCCCACCCAACATGAGGTGACAGCTTTCCTTTGCTCAAGACCTTCCACTATCTCTTCATGAAAAGGCTGAAATTTGTAGAACTTTTGAACCAAAATAAACCTTTTCTTTTTTTGGAGTAGGTGTCAAGTATTGGGTCCCAGCAATGAAAAAGATAACCTTCATGGGCACTTTGGTATAATTGTAGTTTGCAGAATTCTGCCCAATTGGAGGAAAGTACTAGGGAACCAAGTGTAGTTCTGGCTCCTCTCTTAGTGGCTCAATAGCCTTGACAACTCACTGCCTCTTCTAGCTTCAGTCCCTTGGTTGTGAATAGTGCTAATAGGACCTGTAACTTTGGCTGTTGGGATTCAGTGAGTGAAGTTTCTCAGGTGAAAGGAAGTATCTCCTAATGATATAGGAAAACAGGGACTGGCAGAGTAGCTCCAGAAGTAATGTGTGACTTGTTAATCACAAAATCCCAGGGAACAAGTGCAGAACAGTTTCCAAAGCCCTGCACATGGACTATTTGAGAGAACTCGGGCAGGTTTTTGATACAATGCCTTACACCTATGGTGAGTCTGAGGATGAAGAGTTACAGAACAAACAAAACAAAATAAAAGCACCAAAACTCCCCCCAAAATACAGCTGACATGTTTGGTTTGTTTTTTTTTTTTGCCATTGTGTTTTTTGACAACCTATACAATATATTTGTTTTCCTACTTTTGCTTGCCCCAAACTTGCTCTGCAGAGCCTGTTTCTGTTCCTACTTTTAAGAAACATAACACCTTGGGGCCGGAGATTTAGCTCAGTGGTTCCGGAGCCTGTCTTGTAAGCGCAGGGTCTGAGTTCGATCAGAGGCAGGAGGATTACTGAGTTCGAGGCTTGCATGGGCCATATAGTGAGCTCAGGGCCAGCCTGAACTACAAAGCGAGACCCTGTCTCAAAAAACAACAACAACAACAAAAAAGAAACGTAACGCCTGGCTACCTTTTGCACTCATCTTCACTAATTCTTTGTTTGGGACAGAAGGAACCTAGAAACCACCTCTAGAAGGAGACTTCACCTCAATACCCAGACATTAAAAGTACATGACAAAGGGTAAACCCTCAGTAAAACACTTTGTTTGTGCTCTTAGGAGCTCCTCCACCCCAATCTGTCTTCCTCTAGCTCTATGGTGTCCTTTTCTCACCTTAGTCATTACTTCTATTTACCCAACAGTCCAAACTCATATAATTCCAAACTGCCAGTTTCATTCTTCTTAGGTCTTTCATTGCCTTCTTTTCCCAATCCCCAACCTCCGATTAACTGTTACTGATTTTGAGCACTATGCAAGAGCAGTTCTTGAAGTGTTCCTGCACAACCTGGCCAACAGAAGTCTTTCCACTTCCACCTTTGAATATGCACATAGCTCCCAATGGTGTGCAAGCTGCTTTGGCTTATGTAACCTAACAGCTTGCCCTGCACCTCCTTTGAATGGGCACATGGAGGAATGCTACCAGCAGCCTTTTCCTGCTCCCCTGGCAGGACTGGGTGTGGGTCTCCTTTGCCCTCGGCCCTGCTCAGACACAAGTTAGGGCCCAGGAAAACCTGATACCAAATGAGCTGGAATTTGCTTCCCTGTTTCCAGACAGAAAATGCATGGACCTTCTATCTGCACCAAACCATATTTCCTCTTTCAATAAATAGTAGGCAAAGTGGAGCTGAGTATGACATTTATCTGTTAACCCGAGCACTTTGAGAAAGTGAAGTAGAAGGGTCACAAATTCAAAACCCCTCTTAGGCAATTTATGTTTGGACATGGCTGGGCTGGGGATGTAGCCCAGTCTAAAATTTGGTTTGATTCTCAGGAAGAATTAACATTTTAAAAAAAGCATGGGCCAGAGAGTTAGCTCAGTGGTTCTGGTGCCTGCCTCACAAGCGCAGGGTCCTGAGTTTGATCCCTGGTAACCACATACAGTGCTGGGCGTGGAAACTCACGCCCACCTAACCCTGTCTCAAAAAAAAGTAAATGAAAGTTTCAATCCTTAGACCCAAGAGAGAGAAGAAAAACAAAACAAAAAAACAAACAAGTAAGTGGTGAGGACAAGTAAATGTTAATTGATATTTGATAGTGACAACTATAAATAGCTCTTTTAAAGAGAAAATGACTATTGCTACAATTAAAAAGCAAATGCCAACCACTGCATAACAATAGGAACTAGAGAACCCTGCTGAGAGTTTCCACTGTATGTCCTGAGGGCAGAGACGGCATTCACACTTTATAGGTGAGTAAACACCAGTTTAGAGAGGGTGGATAATATGTCCAGGGTCTCCTTAATGAACAGAGGAGCTATTTAGCCTGCGAATTCTGTCTGATACTAAAACTTCTGCATCTAGTTCAAACTTTAGGATCCACTTTTTCTAGGACATCCAAGCTACGAGGCTTTCAGAAGTGTTCTTGGACATCTTTTGGATTTGTTGCAGAAAAAGGTGTTTTACTGGCATGTGCAAGTGTAAATATCCCTAGGATTGGAAGTGTCCAAACAGAATTTTCTGACACCCAATACATTCTGAAAGCAAACTTAATGCATCTATTCATGGTTAGCCCCTGGGATCAGAAACTCTGGAAACATTCAATCTCCAATGTTAAGGGGGAGAGAGTGAAGAGAGTCTAGGGTGTGACAAACTGGCTGGGGAGGTGGGCATGGCATATTAACTAGTAATGGCCTGAGGGCACTCTCTGTAGAAAAAAGATAGGATAAAGGCCTCAATGAGCTTTATTAAAAAGAATAAGACAGCCAGGCTTAGTGGCTCATGCCTGTAATCCCAGCACTCGGGAGGCAGAGGCAGGAGGATTGCCTTGAGTTAGAAGCTAGCCTGGGCTGCATAGTGATAGTGAGTTCAGGGTCACCCTGAACTACAATGAGAGACCCTGTCTCAAAAAACTAAAACTAAAATAATAGTAACAATAATAGTAAAAATAATAAGACAGTTTTGACCTCTGCAGCAAGATTGCAAGGATTAGAAGGGCCAAAGCAGCTAGACAGAAGAATTAGACAAAGGCAGTTAGACTCAAGCCATTAGGAAGACATAGACAAAGAACTCAAGATCAGGAAGTTTCCAGGTAGCGTGATTAACATAATAATCACAGACTTTCTCTTTTCTTGTATTGTATTGTATCTTATTGAGACAGGGTCTTGCTTTGTAGTGGAGGCAGGCCCTGAGGTCACTATGTAGCCCAGACAAGCCTGGAACTCTGCAATCCTTTTCTCCTGCCTCTGTCTCCTGAGTGCTGGGATTACAGGTGTGGGCCATCACGCCTGGTATTGTCGTATGTGTTACCAGGGATTGAACCAGGGACCTTGCGCTTGCTGGGCAGGCACCAGAACCACTGAGCTAAATCTCCAGCCCAAACTGAAGTATGTTTCCTTAATCCTTAAAGCCCCATAATTTTATCCTCCCACCAAGGACAAGGCCAAGGTTGCTTGACCACAAGAAATCTAAAATTAGGCTGAAAGACAAACCAGGGAGCCAATCCGATTCCAAGAGCCTACTTGGGAAAGAATCATCATAACAGGAACTCCAGACAGGATATCCATAGATGATTGACTTTCAAATACTTCCTGCCCTTCTAGATCTGCTTTCTCTCCTCATTTCTCCACCTTCAACTCTCTATCTTCTTTTAAATCACTTCTTTAGTTCTGAAGCTGGCTTTGTGGTCACGGGGAGCTATGTGCCCAGCAGACCAGGGGTGGGATGCAGTGCCTTGCTGTCCGCTCTCGAACATTACCATGGGACACAGCATGGCATGGTGTACACCCTCCTGAGATTTAACATTAGGAAATTCCAGGACACATGGGCAGAGCAGTTCCCAGAGCCCTGCTTGTGGACATTTAGGGTGAACTCAAGCAGAGTTTTGATAGGATGGCCCCAGACCTGACATCAGCCCGAGGAGTGACGCATGTTCTCTCTTGCACAGTGATCCATTTATGGCCTGTAGGGTATACTTTTCTCCAGCTTTCGCTGAGCTCAAGCTTGCTCTACAGAGCCTGTTTCTTTTCTTACCCTTTAATAAACTTAAAACCTGGCCACCTTTTGCATTTGTCTCAACCAGTTCTTTGCTCAGGATAGAAGGAACCTAGAAGTCATGTCTAGAATGAGAGAGACTCCAGCACCTGTAAATCCAGTAACAAGAGGGAACGGGAGCCAGCACACAGTGAGTTATGAAAGATGAGGCCTGGGATCTGGAGGATTTTCTCGATGGCGTCTGGTAGTATCTTATCAATTAACTTAGTATAATGTCCAGGGGTTCAGAGATTGCTGTATTAAATAGGACAGCAAATAAAGATTGCATTGATTTTTCTGGTTAGTTCAATAAATAAGATAAATTGACCAGATGAGCTAAAACAGTGATCAGGATGAATTGAATGAACATCAACACTTGGTAAGAGTGGAAGGAGGAGGAACATTTATCAGAAAAATGGATATGCCAATAGATCGTTGAGTCCACAGCTTTGGTTTTAGTTAAAATCTGCAGTCAAGAATTGATATTTTAGTCAGCCCCCCCACCCAAGAAAAAGAAAGAAAAAGAAAAAGTGAATTAAGTTGTTGCACACAATACTATAACTCCTTTTAGTCAGACTGATTGGTGACAAAACTCACTGGATTTAACAAAGAGAAAGATTGCCATTGACTTATAATGCACAGACTGATGGGGCTCTGAGAGCCCTCTACTAGGAGGCAGGATGATTATTAAGTGTCCTTGTTAAGGGCAGAAAATCACATTATTTTCTGGATTCCTCCCCGGCCTCAGTGCCTGAGCCTGGAATACAGGCTCTGATTCTGAGAGCCACAATCCTGACCTCAGGATATAAGTGCCACCTCAGTTTGGGAGGTGACCCTAGAACACAACAGAGGGCCTGAGAAATGAGATGAGGAAGGAGGGAGGGAGCGGACGAGGTTATGTGGATGAGGGGAACACAAGGTAGGTAAGAAACCAACCTTTCGCGGCCTCTCTGAGGGACAGGGAGACCCATCTCAGGACACAGAGGACACGTCTCAGAAAGTTTCCAGCAAGGGAAAGAAATCTGGGACACTTTGGCACCGACTCTCTTAACTTTTCAAATTGTTGTGTGAAAGGGGTTTAACCCCGCTGTCACCTCTTCTGCACAAACACAAACAGGAAAACAAAACAAAACAAATCCTCGAAGAAAGATCTGGATGCAGCTCCCTGAAGCTGAAGGGAACCACTGTCAGGAGCCACAGGTAGATGGAGGGACCGGGGCAAGAAATACCAATGCTGATAGCTGAGACTGAGCTGTGAGTGCTGACTGGGGCCCACTGTGTCTCGCTGGGCCCCAACATTTAACTCTGGGAGTCAGTCTTGCATCTTGACGTTCTGTCCAACACTTGGTGTCAGCAACTCTGAAAACCAGATGGTCACCCTCAGAGCGGATGATTAGAGGCCCCTCAGGAAACAGATTCTGAGATAAAAAGGATGCATAATGAGCATTCCACTCATTAGCTTTTAGGTGTAAGCTTTTCAAGCAATGGAATACACACTTAAGCATGTGTGTGTGTGTGTGTGTGTGTGTGTGTATATATATATATATATATATATATATATATATGCCGAGCCCTGCAGCATTGTTTACAGAAGCCCAACACGGGAAACAACCTAAATGCTCTCCGATTAAGGCATAGCTAAATAAAATTGGTGTATTCATATTCAGGAATGTTCTCCTGCAGTTAAAAGAAATGAACTGAATTTATATGTGTCAACATGGGTAGAGCTCAAAAAATATTGCTGAGGGGAAAAAGCAGCACGATGCAAAATGTCATATATATATATAGTATGACACCATTTAAGAAAACATGCACACATTCTAGCTTTCCTACAGAGGGTTCCATGTAAGGAAAAGTATTTTTAAAGGACTAAAGTGACAACACAAACTCATTTAAAGTTATTTCAGAAAGACCTGGAAAGATAAAAATCACATTTATAGGAGTGGCTGCTTTGGGGTAGCAGAGAGCGGGGACAAACATAGGACTAAAGATGGCGAATGCACGTAGGGGGGAAAGGGTGATCTGGGTTTTAATGATACTGTTCTAATTTATCAAAACAGAAGCAATTCACACATTTTAAGTAAATTTTAAAAAACTGTCTAGTACACAGCCTGGCACATTATAAGAGAAGTGTATATTATAATGTGTGAAGAACTTAGAAAATATGGTCAGAAAAATGCTGGCAAAGGACTTCTTTGCAAAGAGCTCTGTCCTGCCAGCCCTGCACCCCCCCCTCCCCCTCCCCCACCCCCACTACAGAATGGACCTGATGTAGCAGCTACCAGAGGCTCAGTGCCAAGCCAGTGGCATCAAGTGTCTTCTGTCTGGGGCATAAATATGCATCCAGTGATTATTTGTGCTCTCTTCAGAACAGGGCATGCATATTCTAGCTGTGTTTCTTTTAAATTAAAAAAAAAAGGAAATGATTCTTTTTTAATGAGTTGAAAGTTAAGACTCTTCCCAATTCCAAGGGAATCAAGAGTCTGATTGAACAGACTCAAAATTAAGAAAGTTTTTGATGTTTGCTTAATTGTCATAGTGCCAGTCAGCACGGAACTGGATGCTATTCTCTGAACAGCGACAGGACAGTTTGCTTGGTGGAGTGGGAATGACTATTGAGGACCCATCCATTATGGCGGCACCAAGCCAGGCGTGGTGCTCATGCCTGTCATCTTAGCATTCTGGGAGGCTGAAGCAGGAGTACAGCAAGTTCAAAACAAGCCTGAGCAACTCGGCAACCTAACACCACCTCACCTCATATTTTTAAAAATATAAAAATCTGAATAACAAGGCAGTAGATGTAGCTCGCTGAGAAAGTTCTGGTTCAATCTGCAGTACTACCTCAAAATGAATAAATACATAGATAAATATATAAGTACATAAATAAAAGAAAACCAGTACCAAGAATTACATCAAATCAGAAGGTGACTTCATCTGTCTGGGCAGAAATTCTTCTTTTCCTGTGTTTATACGTCCACACCTTACTTTTTCTTTATGTCATTTTTCTTCAGTTAGATTTAGAGATAATCTCACCCCACTTCCCATAGAAATAATAATCACAGGCCGGAAATGAAGCTCAGTGATGCTACCCCTACCTTGTAAGCATAAATTTATGAGTTCAATCCCTCGTATCATGAAAACAAAGAGAAAGAAATAAGGATCATATGATAACAGTAACTCCCATTTGTACAGACATCAATTAGCAGTGTGCTAGAGTTTGGGCATCCCCACCAAATGGGGTCCTCATTGCAAGCCTGATAATTAATCAACCTATTTTATGGAAGAAGAAACAAAGGCTCAGAGAGAGTGAAGAACCTGAACTAAGGATGACTGATGATTTTCCAGGGGTTCTAATTTTGACATCTCCCACCCTTTATTGTGGTGAAAGCTTCCTAGAGTCTCTGGTCTTTATCATAAGACCTGTAGAGAGAAAAATCATCTTCAAGGATTTTCTTATTGAGAACTATCTCGCTAGTGCCTAACCCTCAGAAGCATAAGGTTTTAATTTAAAGTATAAATCACAGAAAAAAATACAAATAATCAAAGTATTGAGTAAGACTCGCCTTTCCGTGAAGGAAGTGGCCCTGTGTGTAGATCAGGTAACAAAGGAGCCATTTATATCAGCTCACCTTCCCAAGGAATGAGGAGGGCTCTGGGAGCCACTCCCTTGCCTGACCCGCCCCTTCTGAGGTCTCTTTTCTCCTTTTCCTTTCCCAAGCCTGTTCTGTTTAGCTTGCAGCAACTAGAGGTAATAATAGTAAGAAACAAGGACACAGGAGACCTGGTTCTTTTCTGAACATCTTTTGGTCATAAGTTTCCTGTAGGCTTGTTAGGAGGGTAAATGATTACCACACACACACACACACACACACACACACACATTAATTCTCTCTCTCTCTCTCTCTCTGTCTCTCTCTGGACTTCTTGAAAACAATATAAATGTGAAAAATTTGTGTCCAAAATTAACTACAGAATGGATAGCTACAACTATACTTATCCAGTTCTGAATCAAATACCTTCTTCTGACTAGCAATACTGTGTGTGTGTGTGTGTGTGTGTGTGTGTGTGTGTGTGTGTGTGTGTGTGTGTTAAAACCACACCATTCTTCTGGCAACGTATCTGCTTTAACTCACCTTACCTGACCACATTCATGTACACCGGTCCTTGAAAAGCAGGACCCAATCTGGACTGATCGATCTGCCTTCCAGCATGCTTAGCCTCACGCCATCCACAGAATAATTGTCCCATCAATGATAGTGGAACAAATGGATGAGCCAGAAACTCAGCACGCTGACCCTGAAGACTTCTTTCTCATGCTATCGCATTAGAGACAGTGATGAGAACAGAAAAGCATCGGTCTCAGAAAAGGGCATCATCATCTGCAGGTAGAAAGAGCTTGAAGGCAAAGAGACAGCATGCGAGAGGCCAGAAAGGCCACAGCAACCCCGGAACAAGTACGAATAGGCGGCTTCAAGACTACATGGTAAAAGATACATGGGTGCTTTGATTAGCTTCTCCTGGGAAGAAGGCCGCTGAAATCAGATTGGCAGTACTCAGATCATTTTAATGAACTATGCTAAAGAAAGAAAAGTTTCCGGGGTCAAACGTGTTTGAAAAATGCTATTTTGATCAAACTTAAGCAAGCTCTTTTACTTCAGGAATTTTCAGCGCAAGTACATATCATAAATATTCAAAAGAGAAAAAAAGAACTCCATTTCTATGACCATAGAAACTACCATCCGAGAACATCTCACACTGCTGCCATTCCACAGGAAATGGATGAGACATTTCCTCTGGTTGCTTGAAGTCCACGCTGGAGAAAAACAAAACAACAACAACAACAACAACAAAACAAAACCAAAAAAAGCACAACAGTTCGGTGAAACTGTCTAAAACAACAAGAACAGTTTCTCAAGGCAGAACACAGACAAGATAAAACATCAGCCCTGTTTTCTCCATGAAGAGTAATCTCAGAGGACAGACGAGGGGTGCTGTGGAGTCATGCTTGACACCTTTCTTTCTGGCTCTAAATTTTAAGGAAATATAAATTTCAAAATGTTTCCAAATTCTAAACTCTTATTCAGAACTCCACTGCTGCTATGGGGCTGGAAGGCCCTGTCATGCTGGGCTGCTGAACTAGCCTCCTATCCCTCTTCCATCTTTAAGGTACTCCTGGCTCTCCTGAAGTCTTGCAAAGGGTAATTGTTCTCTGAACTGGGACCCTCAATTTTCTCTGCTCTTGGACTTCAGAGGTCCTAGTTCTTGAGCCTTTGCACTTGAACTGGTATTTATACATATCACTGGCAACTTTAGTTCCTAGGTTTTGGGCTTAAGTTGGTACCACACCACTGGTTCCCTACCTTGCAGAAATCTCAGCTTTCATAATCATGTGAGTCAGCGCCCAGAATATTTTGTGTGTGTGTGTGTGTGTGTGTACACATATATACACACACATACATTAACCCAGGTCTGTTCTCAACAGACTAGCCAGTTTTCGTTTAGAGACTTCAGGTGATGGTCCCCTCCTATTTAGAGCCTTCCAGTAGCTTCTGTCTCTGAAGAGCCCTTCAGGGTTTGGCCACCTATCGCTTCCCTATCACATCTCCTACTCTTCTCTTTCCTGCCCCAGGAACGCCAGGCCCATTCTGCCTGTACTCGCTGCTCTTCTCCTTAGAATGACATTTTCCAGGTAGCCACTTTCCCAGGCTCAATTTCTCTTCTTTCTCTTCCTCTCCCTCTTCAATTTTTTTTTTCCTCAAAATCTTCTCTCTGAGGGAAGCCTTCCTTGATTGTCCCATTTAAAATCACAACTCACACCACACTCTCACACTTCTAACTCTCTTACCCTGCTCTATGTTTTATAATTCTTAGCACATCTGTACTTATTAGAATGCTATGGATTGTCTGCTTTGTTACTCCCAGTCCCAAAGGTGTGTTCTTTGCTGGCAAAATCTTTGCTTAATATATTAATATTTATTTAACAGCTGTTCTAGTACTTAGTACACTCTGGGTATTTATGACTCATTATTCTTCCCCAAATTGACCACAATAATGTAACCCTCGGGGCTGGGAATGTAGCTCAGTAGGTATGGAGTCTGCCTGGCAAGCACAAGGTCCTATGTTCAATCCCCAGAACCACATACTACAATCCCGGGTGTGGTGGCTCACTGCTGTAATGTCAGAGGCAGAGGCAGAGGCAGGAGGATTACTTTGAGTTCAGGGCTAGCCTGGGCTACATAGTGAGTGCAGGGTCAGCCTGAACAACAAAGTGAGACCCTGTCTCAAAAAACAAAAACAAAAACAAAACTAAAATAAAATAAAACCCCCCAAGCACAATAATATATCCCAATCCACTAAACTTTCTACAATGTGACCTTTAGGACAGTCTCTGTTCTTCCTGGTTTGATATTTATGACTGCTTCAATCAAAAGAGTACAGTAGGGACAGTGATTTGTGACTTACAAGGTTAGCTCATAAAAATGCTATGCGTATCCTTCTCACTGCCTTAAAACTTATTACCTGGGTAGTGAGGAAGCCCAAGCATCCTATAGTGAACTCTATTTGGAAAGTTCCTGAGCTTCGAAAGCCCACGATTCAACTGAATTCCAAATAGTACCTAGCACCAACTCGCCAGCCATTGCAGTATGCCATTTTGAAAACTAACTTTTCAGTCCCAGATAAACTCTTTAATTGACACAGTGCAGAGATGAGCCATGTCTACTCAAATACTGTGGCTAAATATACCAAAATTTTAGATTGCGAACCAAACTAAGTGGCCATTATTGTAAAAGCCACTAAATCTTGAATTTTTTATATAGCATAAGATGGAATAGATTCAACAGATATTTTTTGAGTAAATAAATAAACTGAGCTGGATATGTAAGTGCATACATAATACACTATAAAATCTACCTATGGTTTCCTCTATAACTAGGAAATTTCAAACTCAAAGCACCACTGAGTATGAACTGAAAATAGATTGGTGTCTGGTAACCTCAGTGCCTATTGTTAATTCTCCCTCCTATTGGTCATATGACTTCAGGAAACCATGCCTACATACATTTAGCATCTGTTACACACAAGGTATAGAGGGCATTAGATGAGATGGTGTTCAAAGACCTTCCCAGTGTAAACTTTCTGGATTTTATGGCCAATAAACTGGGTGTCCTCTTAAGGAAATCAGTGCAGATATTATTCACCAACATATAAGTCAATAAAATGCTAACTCTATTGCGACTTTCTAGGAGTAAAAGTAATTTCAACATAATAATAACCACTCCCACATGCTTCCTATAGACCCAGGAAGGCACTGCATTAAACAGGGCCATCCGAATTTCATGTAATCACCCACACAGGCCAGGGTAGTGTATTAGTTTCCTATTGCTGCTGTAAAAAACAAGCATAGATTCAGAAGCTTAAAACAACATGAAATTATTATCTTGTGATTCTGGACATCCCGAGTTTGATGTCACTTTCACTGGGATAAAATGAATGTGTTGTTAGAGCTGCAGTCCTGGAGGGCCCAAAGCAGGACCTCTTTTCTGGACTTTTCTATCTACCACAGACCGCCTGCATTGCTTGGCTTGAGACCCCTTCCCTCAGGGTCAAATCCAGCAGTCTGATGTTTTTTTTCTCATCTCTCTTGCTTTCATCCTACATCTCTCTCTGACTCTCATCCTCCTTCCCACCTGTTTTAGAGATCATTATGATTGTACTGGCTCCACCTAGATAATCCAGGATAACTTATTTTGCAAGATTCTTATAGTTACCCTGAAGTTTCTTTTACCACATGAAGTAACGAGTTCATAGCTTCCAGGCCATGGGCATCTTTCTGGGCAGACTGAAGTTCCCAGAGCAAAGACAGCACACAAGTGGCTGATGGCTACCCAGACAGAAGATGCCAGGAGGCTGGAGCTGCCTTGACGGAGAGCAAGTGAGCAATGTCCCACACTTTTTGCAGAACTCTGCATCCGGGACATGGTGGGTGACAAGGAGTCCCGTAGACACATCTGAGATTGGGGAGCAGGTGTCCCCGCCCCACCTGGCTGTGAAGTCCACTTTCTCCTTTTTTTGGATTCATACATACAACCAGTCTCTAGGTCTTGCATTCTTTATGTGAATGGCTGAAACAGCATGTACAATAGGCCCAGTCCTGAGGGAGGAGAGTGAGCATTAGGAGACTGTATTTTGAAGGTCAGTCTGCAAAGGCTCATCACTGACACCACAGGCTGGCATGCCTGGGTATATGCCACAGCTGCTAGTTAAGGAGGGGTCTGGCTGGTACTTGCTGCTGTGGCTCTGCTGCGACCACTGTGCATGATTCTCTCTTTACTTTCAACCTTGGGCATGCTGATCAGTCTTCAACATGGAGCCCCAGATGATTACTTGTACTTAGATGCGACCCTCAGCCTTCACCACTGGGCATTTCTGCCACATCCCCTGGGCACCTGGCTCTCCAGCGTCCTGGCTAGTGGCAGAACAGACAGTGAGTATCGCTGGTCCTTCTCATGCTGTTACATGTGGGTGAGGCCAGGAATAGGGACGCGCTTGCTTCTAGGAGAGCTCTGATGCTCTCAGAGGTCTGCTATAAGGTTGAGTCGAGTGACTGATGGACCTGTCCCTGTGACACAGGAGCCCGGGGCAGCCTGTCTGATGTTCTTCTATCTGTGAGGCCCCTCGCAAGGTCACCTGATGGTGTCTCCTTAGTACACAGACCGTCTGGGCACAACTACCAAGAGACAGCGAGACGGCAGACACTTAGTCTGGTCAGACTAACCCTGGTCTGTGGCCCCACGGTGCACATCCGGCGAGCCAGATGGGGGCTCTACAGTATGTTGCTGACTAGTGATGGGATCTCAGACAATTTACTTCGGGCTTCTGAGCCTTCATCTTCCATCTTATTACCCACGGAGTAGTAAGAGTGCCCACCTCAAAGCCTGGAGGCACAAGGATTAAATGAATTGATATGAGTAAACCATTATGAATGGCATCTGATGGAGTTTAAGTGCTGGAGAAGAACCTGACACTATTAAACTGAGTGTTTCTGTGTGTGTTTCCTAAACACAGAGGCCTTCACCACTTCTGTTTCTTGTTGTTGTTGTTTGTTTGTTTGTTTGTTTTGAGACAGACTCTCGCTTTGTAGTTCAGATGCCCTGGGCTCACTATGTAGCTTAGGCAATCCTTGAACTCACAGCAATCCTCCTGCCTCTGCCTCCCAAGTGCTGCAATTACAGGAGTGAGCCACCACAGCCAGCACTGTGGTATGTGATACAGAGGATCAAATTTGAGACACTGAAATTGCCAGGCTGACACCAGAACCAATGAGTTAAATCCCCAGCCCAGCCGCTTCTGTTTCTTAAAAGATTCACATGGCAACCAGGATTGCAATAAAGTGAAGACTAATGCTGGGAGATGACCATCTTTCATTTCTCCAGTGCATTTGTGATGATATGTTCCACTTCGTTTGTGGCAAACACAAAGCTCTGAGTCCCATCTCCGTATTACCAAGAAGCCCAAGCTAAATAGTCCCCCAGAGTCACCCTAGTCCTCCTCTGAGCCCTCTGAAGGCCTCTCTAGGGCTCTACATTTTGCAGACAAAGAGAAGCAAGGCCAGCATCTGAAACTTCCCTCCAACCTTTGCGTTGGAGGCCTCTCACCACCACCTCCTTCCTTAGTCTTGGATATTTCAGGAAACTGAAAAGACCGCCTAGGGAGCTAATCTTGGACTTTATTTCTGGGGGGAGTCGGTGGGGGAGGAAGATTTTCCGGTACAGAAGAGCGTGTGTTCCTTTTGAAATGTCCTAGCGGAAATAAATGTACAACCTATTGTAAGCGGCGAGAAGCCACCAGCAGGAGTTGGTGTGATACAAAAGGGGCATTTGTAATGGCACAAAACACTTAGCACTTTACCAAGACATGCACAGGATATAAAAAGAGACGAAGGGCCCAGCGAATCCGCCAAGAAAGCAACGTGCCCTGAATGCAGGACGGCCAATCACTACTTCTGACGCACAAGCTTTATTCTCTCAGAGGCCACGAGCTTTTCTATCTGGTGCAGAAGGGAGTATCTGAATGCAGGTGGAAAGGTCAGGTCAGTCCTCCTTCAGCGCCTCCTACCCAGGCAAATGCCTCTGTCTTCCTAAGAAGACGGCCCACCCCAACATTCAAGGTACCTAGTACAAGAGAACAAATAAAAGCTTAACTTTAATGAGACTAGGTATTGGAAAGCTTTACACTCAGGTAACAAGACGCTGAATACATGTGTTTTGTCCTCCTAAATTGACAAATACACTTTCGTAACACTCTGTGAAGCAGGGCTCAGTGCAGCCTCCTCGCCTGTCCTCGGAAGGGTGGAAGGCTAGTGCTGGGCCCTCAGTATGCACGGTGGCCAAGGGATCTAGGTACGTCTGCAAAGTGTAGGACTAAATGATTTTTCTGCCATGTGGGGACTGTAAGACCTCAGGGAACACGTGCCCTCATGGAGGGAAACGTAAGAAATGCCTTCGACCCTTGGGCCCAAATCACACCGACCTTCGCACTCTGC
The DNA here is from genome assembly GCA_004025085.1 of Thryonomys swinderianus. Taxonomy (NCBI): domain Eukaryota; kingdom Metazoa; phylum Chordata; class Mammalia; order Rodentia; family Thryonomyidae; genus Thryonomys; species Thryonomys swinderianus. Next base: position 6,766 of record PVIC010020315.1, on the reverse strand, counting down.
TCTTTATTTCCACACAGGAGCAGCAGCTTCCCGTTTTCAAGGGGCCATGGGAGCATCAAATTTCTGCCAAAGTCCACGGAGAGGCTTTCTATGCAGCGGATTCTGTGCACAGGTTGGAAGAGATCAGGGCAGCTGTGAAGATTCAGTCCCAGGAGCTCGCAGGAGATTGGGGGAGGACACTCCTAGGCCCTGGGAAGCTCTTTAACAGTGCATATGATGATGGCTGAAAAGTAAATGTGTGCAAAACTGACCCATCTGTCGAGCACAAGCTGAGATGTCACAAGCCCAGAAAGAGACTAGAGGAAACTTTTGCTCAATGTCAGGGAAAACTTTTTTTTTTTTTTTTTTAAGCAGTAGAAACTTCCAATGAAATTCTACTTTATTTGGAATCTGGACCCAGAAAACTGGAAAGCAGAGCTGTTCTGGGTTGGAGTAGGGGGTTGGGGTGGGGAGAGTCCAGCCAGTCAGACTTCTGCCTCGCCCAGTCTACCATCATGGAACCCACCTCTTTATTTTGTTTGTTTGTTTGTTTTTGAGACAGGGTCTCGCTTTGTAGTTCAGGCTAGCTCTGAGCTCACTATGTAGCCCAGGCAAGCCTTGAACTCAGCAATCCTCCTGTCTCTGCCTCCCGAGGGCTGGGATGACAGGCGTGAGCCACCACGCCCGGTGTAATCCACCTCTTTTTTTAACATGATTGCTCTTGTTGAGCCTCTTTATGTCTGGGAGGAACAGGTTGATGGTGGCCTCACCCTGTTGTCCATCAGCTTCTAGAAGTCCTGGCCTTGACCTGGTTCCTTTTTGTACCCGCCTCTGGCATCAGGGAGTATGAGCTGAAAAGGGTTGAAAGAGATGCGGCCCAGAACCATGTGGCACAGGTTACGTAAGATCCTTCACCCTGTTAATGGGACGCTTAAAATCCTCTTTAAAAAAGCAAAGAAAAATGTGGATCAGAAGATGCAAGAAAGGAAAGGCAAAAAAAAAAAAAAATCAGTGAAAATGGATACCTTGATGTGAGATCTTTTATTGTTATTATTGCTATATCATTCAATATAAAAAAAATCTATAATCTTTAAAAATTTTTGTATTTTTCTACTTTTATTTAGTACTTGCCCATGAATCTCTTAGTAATTTACAATAATGATTGCTAAAATTTATTAAACAACTAGTATGTGATCTTCAGTAAGAGTGCTACACGGACTTGCGCGTGTAACTAAACACCACTTTCAGCGATGACTGTTATTTCTTTCCTACTACAAAAAAACAGGGTTTGGAGAGGTTAAGGGACTTGTCCAAGATCCATCAGAACTGAACCTATACTGTCCATTTGCTGGTTGCCTAACAAGAGAGGATAAGGATTCACTGATGAGAGACCCTTTCTCCTTGTCTTGGAGTAGGTAATGTATTTGTTATGGTTTGAATACGGTTGGACCCCTCCAAAAGTCATATTGAAATTTAATCCCCATTATCAGCTACTAGGAGGTGGGGCCATCTGGGGCCCTTTAAGAGTTGATTGAGGATCAGCCTTCATGAATGGGTTACTCCAGTCATGCATTTAACGGACTAAAGGACTCATGGATTATCTTGAAAGTGGGTCAGCTGAAAAAGCCAGTTTGGCTGGAAATCTCTCCAACCCCTGGTCTCTCACCATGTGAAGCCCCGCAGCTCCTATTGAGGAACCCATTAGCTATTGAGGAACCCATCAGCAGATACAGCCTCTTAACCTCACAGCAGAACTAAGAGTCAAAATAAGGCTCTTTCCTTTATAAGGTACCCATTCTAAAGTACTACATTATTAGCAATAGAAAATGGACCAAGACAGCATTCCCCTCACTGCAGCCTAAAAGCCTAAATGTTGAGATTTCTGTGCCTGAGGCTCTCCTTGAGGGCCAGGGCAGCTCAGTCTTCAGCCCAGGTCCCCAGGGTGGCAGAGAGTGGAGAGCAGTTTCTCAGGAAAGACTCTGAGGCAGCCTCCGAGAATCCACAGCTTCCCAAATCCCAGACTCAGGAAAGGCGTCTCTCTCCACTTCACAGCCAGCTGTATCTTTGATGGGAAAAGCAGGTATGCTTCCGTGGGCTCCCCCGCTGGTGTTAAGCAGGGCTAAATGGGGGCCATATTTCACCCTAGAAGTGGCTGCATTTCGGGAGCTGAGTGTGATTAAGAAAGACGGATGGCAGATAATATCCGCTACCAACACCTGTATCGTGCACGGGGATCTATTTGGAAGAGAGGGAGATGCAAGAGCAAGATCGTTACCATTTGATCTAGAAAGCAGAATGTGGTGGGAATGGTGAAGAATGGGAAGGGAAGGGAGGCGAGGGAAGGAGAGTGACACAGAGATACAGAAATAAAGCACCACAGGGATAGCTGCTGTGGGAGTTGGCTGGGAAACCCCTGAGCAGGCCCGCTGTGCTGCTGACTGAGGATGCTGGGATAAAATGTTCCTCTCCCTGAGCTTTGAATTCTCCCTCCGTAAAATGTTGAAACCTCGGGAGCCTTCTTCTGGTCATTGTCCAGGTCTCCCAGAGGCAGCCACACCCAAGGGCAAGACTTAATGGGTCCTCGAGAAAACCTGGAATTGAGCTGCTCGCCAAGTGCTGAGGGCATCAGCTCCTTTATTTGGTGAGGCAGGACGGTCCTCTGGCCGTGAAGCCTCAACGTGAATCATGAATATTTGCAGGGTGGGGTGTGTGGATGATGCACCATGGTGGCCGTGATTTTGCAGATCCTGTAGCTTAATAAGTTGGAGTCAACCTTTATAGAAAGGGGAAGAATAGGTTAAAACAGTGTCTAGGGATGAACAAATCTGGACCGTGGTACTACCTCTGCCCCTTGGTTGCTCTGGAAAACTCAGGTAAATTAAGTTCTTCACAGAGACAGCCTTCTTCTCATCTGTAAAATTGGCAAGACCTACTATGAATATTAAATGAAGTCCTCATTTACGTGGTCTTAGCACCGAATCGTGGAAGCATTTGATTCAATAAATGAAGTCTACTCCCTCCATCTGGATTCTCACTATCCAAAGCATCACCAGCATCACCATCTTTATCTGAATAAAGAAACTTTCTTTTTACTGTGGCTCTTCATTTTCCTTAAAGTTTTCAAAGAGCCAGAGGAAAGACCTGTTCTACTTGACCCAAAGTGAGGCTAGGATTAAGAGTATGAAGTATAGAAAGCAGGCAGTGTCTAGGCATGAACTATAGAAAGCAGGCAGTGTCTAGGCATGAACTAGAGAAAGCAGGCAGAACTATAGAAAGAGCAGGAAGAAGGTAAGAACACATCTGACACCCTCTTTTTATTGCACAGAGGCACTCTTTATTATTTGAAAAGATAAATATATAGATTCAGTGCAACATAAATAGAGGTATAATAGTACAATTACACATCCATATATAATATGTAGGCTCAAGAAACTGGGTATATTCATGGGGCCAGCTACTTAAAAATCTAAGAGACATGCATTTGTAAAGAGGAAATATGAAGGGTTAAAATCTGTAGTGAGCAGACCATGAGATGGTGAAAGAATGATGAACAGGCCAGAGATTGGAAAGAATGGGTAAAGAGATGACAGAAAGCAGTTATGGTCAGGAGGGGTCAGATGAGAAAGGTCTAATAGGTAATATGGAGAACAATGGATTCATTCAACGTGTGTTGGAAGAGCAAAGAGAGGGGACAGTGTGATATAACCTGACTCTTATTTTTAAATAGTGTCTTAGTCATTTTCCTAGTCACTGGGACTAAACACAGGGTGCTCACAACTTAAAAAGAGGATAGCTTTGTTTTGGGAAATGTTTTTACTTCATAGTTGGCTGGTTGTAAGACAGGATGGCATGGCAGAGGGCTTGGCCAGAGAAAAGCTGCTCACCTCATGGAGAATAAAGAGCAGAGAGAGAAGGGAGGAGCCAGGGAGGGAGACAGACACTTTTAGGCCACATCCCCAGTGACTTATCTCGTCCAACCAGACCGTGCCTCCCAACATCAAGCCGCTATACCATCCCCATAATCCAATGACCTTCTAAGCACATCAGACTTCGGGGATGTGTTTTAGATCTAAACCACAAAGAGTGATGAAGTCAACTAGTCTTGTGTGGAGATAGAAAAGGAACTAGGGTGGAGATGGGTAAGTGATATAGAGGCCAGTGGGAGGTAGTTCTGTCTCTCATGTCAGGAATGATGACGGTTTGGACATGGAAGTCAGTGGAAGCTGTTGAGACATTTAAAAATAAAAGCTACATTTTCACAGTGGCAGAGGTAGGATGTGCCTATGAATTGGATGTGGATGTGAGTGAGAACTGGTCACAGATGCTGTGACCTGAGTAACAGGAAGCGTGTCAGTGCCATTTTCAGCATGGGGCAGACTGTGGGAGGAAGAGGCTGGGGGAATAATAAGTTCAGTGTCAGACATGGTACATTTGAGATGCCCATTATCCATCTAAATGGACACAATTTTGCGCCTAGGGCTATGGATGTTTTAAACCACAGTGTTGAAGGAAATCCCATAGGAATGAGAGGTCTGAGGAGGGAGCCTGGTAAGCTTAGAGGAGGGAAGAAGGGACCCAGCAGGACAGAGAGCAAGGCAAAAAAACAGGAGGGAATGTTGCCACATAAGCTAAATAAATACATTGTTTCTAGCAGGAAGGAATGACCAGCTATGTTGGGGAAGATAAAGGGTCCCTCAAAATTGAGATCACAGTGCTAAGCGCACTTACCCTGGGTGGCCAGGATGGGACTTTCACTGCTGAACCTAATTTAATGCTCACACAAACAGGAGAATTCAAGATCACATTAGTAATTTATCCATGGTCACAAACCTGCGAAAGATTATATGGCTTCAGCTGAGGAACATTTTCCAAAACACTTGACCAATTTTCTCCTTAGCTGTCAAGGTTCTAACAAAGAACTGAAGTCTGAGAAACTGTCTCAGACCAAAAAGGACTCAGGAGACATGAGAACTAAATGCAAACCTGGTATCGTAGACTTGGGTGTGGACCAGAAAGAGGAGAGTGGGGAAATGGTGAAGTTTCTAAAAAGAGGACAACAATAAAAATGAAACAAACAACCCAGAGTTCAGTTAACAGTAGAGTTTCAATGTTCCAATGCTGTATTGTTAGTTTAGACAAGTGTCTTGTAGTAAGGTAAGATTTATAACATTAGCGGAAAATTGGCTAGGAATATATGGAGGGTCTGTGATCGCCACAATTTTTCTCTCAATCTGAAATTAGCTGAAAATTAAAGCCTGCCTAGAAACAACAGTACTAACAACATCGGCAGTGGCAGCAGCAAGGAGAATATAATGATTCATTCCTTGGTGTTCTAACCCTAGGAATTGCCTCTGAGTGTGGGAGACACTATAATCTGGAGGTCATCATCCTGTACTGCAGATGATCCTGTTGAAGGCCTTTCCTGTTTGCTTTTATACCCACACGTGTTCCCCTAGCTGCGGGGCACCCTGGAGCAGTAGAAAGAGTTTGAAACAAACACTGGCCTGTACCTTAGTCTACCTATTAGCTACCCATGAGCACTGAGATAACACTTTCGTTTCACACGTTTGGTTTCTTGTACCTGTGAACTGTATCCAATCATCTCTCTTTCCCTTGGCCTTGGAGTGGAATCTAAATGACACCCTAGAAAAGCCCAGCCCTGGGCATACTCAGGTGCTCATTAAATACACATTCTGTCTTTTTTTTCCTCTTAAGAGCCAAGAACTGGGAGCTTATTCGGCTTCTTTCTTTTCAACAAGAACTTTTCATGTTTAATTTATAGGTTGTTTTAGGTAGTTGCATTTTAAATAATTCATAGCCTTGCTGTTAATATTTGTAGTTGTTGAATTCTTTTAATAAAACATTTAGGGATTTCTTTCTCCCCAAAGTGCATTTCACCCAGAGAATGATTTGTTTTCCGAAATCTAGGACTTAGCTGCCCTTTATTTTCTTTGCTGCGTCAAATCGTGTCTAGTGCTGTGGTACAGGTGAAAGACAGGGGCTTGGGCATTGTTGGGCTCGCTGTGAGGGCGCTAGGCCAGTTCACCTGTGGCTGAGGCTGGGGAGGTGGGTCCCCCTTGCTGGGTGGTCTGTGGCAGACGAGGACAGTGTCTTCCCCCTTAGAGCTGGGCTTGAACTCATATCTACCATTCACTCATGAGATCTCATGCACCAACATTTCTGAGCCTTTGGAAAGTGGGAATAATATTTGGTTTGTTTGCCTGATGTACATGTGGATCTTTAAATTCTCCTTATATATCCAGAGCCTAATCCCTCCCAAGCTCAACATCTACTTTGTGTATTTACTATGGCAAATAGACCCTCATTGGCTGTTTTCTTTGTCACTTTGGTTTGGGTGATTTTCATAAGAACCTCAGGCTCCTTCTTGGGTTTCATGGCATTTCTTGGCACCTTGGGTCTGGGGAAGTAAAAGGCTGGTTTGTACATGCTGTGGCATTTTCTTATAGAAGGCTCTGCATCCCTTTGGAAGATTCAGGAGACTCTGAAAATGCATGGCAAGTTTCACAGGTGCCAACTGTATTGTTCAAAGAATCTACTCCCTTTTATAGCACTTATATTTCATTCTCTACTACCAGAATGGAGACACATGCTGGGTTTCTGCATTCATAAGTGGGGAAGAACAGATGGGAGAGACGCAGTTGGAAATAATACTGTCATTAAAATAATCTATACTGCTCGTAACTCTCAGTTGCATGCGAGAAGGTGAGTGGTACCACGTGGCCTAAGTTCTCTTGCATCAATTCCTCAAGGAAATTATGGGGGGGGG
>PVIC010020314.1:0-29685 GCA_004025085.1 Thryonomys swinderianus | reverse complement strand
CCAGGCAAGCCTCGAACTCAGCAATCCTCCTGCCTCTGCCTCCCGAGTGCTGGCATTATAGGCATGAGCCACCACGCCCAGCAGTGTGGTATGTGGTTACTGGGGATCGAACTCTCAGGACCTTGGGTTTGCTAGACGGGCGCCAGAAGCACTGAGCTAAATCCCCCACCCCTCCCTCCTTCCTTTTCAACTACATATTACAGCATATATTTTCAGTTCCACCTATAGCTCTTTCTAACCGATGATTGTCTCTGCAAAACATGGCTCCTTAGTAGGAATGGAAGAGAAAGTTCTGGGTCTGGGAGAGCAGAGATGAGGCCAGGTGGGGGTGGGGGGAGGTGAAGAGGCGAGGGAGAGAGAAAGAGGGAGGAGCTAAGAGTGGAAGAAAGGGAGGGGGAACAAGCCGTAGTGAAGGGAGAGAGACTGATTCCCAGTTCATCAGACTGTAACTAAAATAATTCAGTGAATCACAGGCAGTTCCATTCAAGGGGACAAGATAACCTCGGACGAACAGAGCTGTGAACAATCTATAAAAAATGCAGTGTTTTGAAAAGAAACAAGTATTGAAGCAAGGCAGACAGGTAGTGTACACAGACAAGAATATAAAAAGGTCAAGAATGTGTTGTAATCCGCTTTCAAACACCGTGTAGGAAGCAGGGATGCCGTAATGCTGATTCTATCAACAGGGGATAAAGGTCAGATCATGGCAAATAATACAGGTCAGGTTTTAATAGAACCTTATATTCTCAGCATCACTCATGGTGAGAAAGGTCTTGATGCAAAGGGTGTTTCCGTCAGTCCAGAAAATAAGGGTCCCAGAGAAGTGCTAATTGATTTTCACATTAATCAAAATAAAAGAGTCTATCTCAGTGACATAAAATACATACAACGTTTCTTTTTTACATGATGTTTTAAATCTATAGATTCACACTAAGTGAATAGAGATGATTTTAGCTACTGTAAGAAAGGACTGAAAAGTTAGTTGAAGACTGATATCTTTCCAACAGCAACTTTGACTTGTCTTCCATTTATTTTAAGTGGTAAAGTTTTTCTGTCCCATTTTCTTCAGACAACAGATAGTAATAAAATCTAACTACACGGGATTGCCATGGACATTAAAACATTTTAAAGCACATGCGATATCTGGTACTTAGGAATATTTAAATATTAGAGATTATGTTCAATTGAAAATCAGTATGGAGATTCCTCAAAAAATTAAAAACTGATTCTTTTAATTCATTGGAGTATATAAAATGTACCAATACAGAATTCAATTAAAAAATTAAAAATTGAAAGTCCACTTGACGCAGCTATTCTTTTAAGCCTCTCCCAGAAATACCTAAAAGCCTCATACCATAATGATATAGTGTACCTGTATTTATAGCAGAACAGCTCGGAATAGCTATATGCCAATCAAGAGATGACTGAATAAAGATAATGTGCTACCTCTAAACAATGGGGTACTAGTCTGCCAGTAAGAAAGATAGACTTGAGGCATTTGTAGGAAAATGGATGAACTTTGATATCATGATGGTAAGTGAAGTAAATCGGATATACAAGCTTATCCACTGTGTGGTTTTCCTTGTATGAATAAAAAGTAATAAGGAGGAAGAGAAAGGGAAAGGAAAAAAAGTAACTCTATTCTACGTATATTTTTGTAGTGGGTCTCTGATTTTTCTCGAATACGGTGTGAGAACTAACATTGCAGATCACTGCAGACGTCTGACTGGTGATATAACAGGCTGGCTGACAGTCAGCGAGGAATAGGGCTCTTCTCCATGAGGAGAAGAGACCAGACGGAGATGAAGTTGGCCAACATCTAAATGAACTTAACAGTGTGTTTTCTCCAGCTGGCATCATGATAAAGGAGGAGCCCTTTCTGACTCCTGGATTGCAATTTGATGAGATGCTAAGCAGGGGACTCAGTCAAGCCATCATTGTGTGTGTGTGTGTGTGTGTGTGTGTGTGGCATACATCTCAACAGAATCAACCATAAACCCAAGGCTAAGAAATAGATTTCAGCTCATACCATCATTTTCATTTCAGTGTGAACCTCAGTGAGGGTCCATGCTTCCCTACAAGCTCGAAGGAATAAGAAGTCTTTCTTGTGAACACACTTCTGCACTGACTGCTTAACTATTCTCTTGTGTTTCCAGAAAGTACCTGGTGTGCAGAACTTGGTAAAAAAGAAGCAGCTCTCCTTCAAAAAAGGAAAAAAATGTGAAGGCCCAATTGAAAAGTGGTCATCTGAAGTGAACATTTTTTAGGTGAAGAAATAGAGGCAGCTACGTAATACTGTACATCACTGAACATGTGAGAGAAGCAGATTAAAACAACACTGAGATTCCATCTCACGCCACAAAGAATGGGTGTGATCACAAAATCAACCAATAGCCAATGCTGGAGGAGCTGTGGGGAGAAGGGAACCATTCTTCACTGTTTCTGGGAATACAGACTGGTGTGACCACGATGGAGGCCAATCAGGAGATTCCTTTAAAAACTAAGACTCTAATAATCATAATAAAAGTAAATAAATAAAAAAAAGATACTGTTAGGAACTGCGGTCTGGTTGGAAGAGGTAGGTCACTGGCGATGTGAACTAGAAGGGTTTGTCTCCCTCCCAGATCTTCCTTTCTTTAACTGCTTCCTGGAAACCACAACAGGAGCAACTTTCCTCCACCAGACCCTTCCACAGTGCTTCTGCACTTGGAGCCAGCAGATTATGGACTGAATTTTCTAACATTAAACTTCTTCTTCTTTAAAAAACAAAAACAGACAAAGAAACTAATAAAAACTATGACTCAAGGTTTGATTTGACTGCTATTCCCCTTAGGTATATACACAAAAGGATTAAAAGCATCATATCACAGCGACCTATGTGTACCCACGTGTACATCAGCTCAGGTTGTGATAGCCAGACCTTGGAAACAGCCCAAATGCCCATCAACAGGAGACTGGGTACAGAAGATGTGTTTTTTACAAGTTCAAATTCACATGTACAAGTAAAAATTCTCAGGGATGAGTGTGGTCATAATGGATATGGAAAATATACCAATAAAATCAATTTAAAAGAAAAAGCAAAAATAATAAACCAAATGTGTCACTGTATTCCAAAGTGACCTGGCTTTTTGTTTCATGCTAGAAAGACAGAAAGAACTGGATAGGCCTGAATATGTACTGTATATTGAACAGCAATATTGCATCAATGTTAAATTTCCCAATTATAGTGACTATACTTTAATTATGTAGCAAATGAAATTGCACATATGAGGTAAACACTAATGTATTTAACTTTAAACAATCAGAAGTCTAATTTACCATCCTGTGCACCAACAAAATACAGATATTATGACTGAATCTAAAAGCAAAGAAAAGAACTAACAGAATCTTCCAATTTGTGAAAAAAATGAATGCATATTATCCACTCAAGAGACAGATTTGGCAGATGTAGCCAACGGCACTTTATGCCGATTGTAGAGTAAAATAGGAAGTGGTGTGTTCCACATGCAGACGAACACAGCGCAGGTATTTCCACCTTGTGTAAATGTGTGTTCTAACAGTTGTCACCTCAGTGTCTTCCAGTAATTTCCACATTCTCCAGTTACACTCTAAACAATCTCTCTCTCTAGTCGTTCAAATATTTAGTGAATAAGGTATCTGATGGTGGCCACATTTAGAAAGTACAATCTACTACACATGCTACAATGCTCTGTAGAAAGCTTTAATGTGTATTAAAGCTGGAAGATGGGTGGCTGTATTTCTTCTAGCACTAACAGAATAAGGTAGTCACTGCAATCATTAGCTTGCCTGTCTTTGCTCTGAAAGGTTTGGATTACATAAACTACATATAGCTGTTTGGGGAACAAAGAATATATAATACAGAATGGAGCCTACAAATAATTTCACTATTTGTGGTTCCCTTAAGTGCTACCAGAATGCTAAAATATTATTAAACTGGTTAGCACTACTTTAATTTGATTTCTACTGGAACACAGATAAATTAGATAAAAAGTAAATAATAAGGAATAACATAGCTACTAACACAATTGTATATTGTACGGGTAAAATGTTAGCTTAAAGTAGTACACAAAGAAAAATTTCCTTTTATTTCATTTATCCAATGATTTTCATTTATGTGCTTAAATTCATTAGTTGATTACATTAAAATATTAATAGATATTTATTGCAAGAATATAATTCTCTATTTACAATTTCCTACTTAGATAATGCTTTCTAGCCAGAAGACTTAATTTTAACCATTTTTTTATGTAACTTTATAGTTTAGAAAGTAATATTAACTTGGAATTATTTAAAAGGTTTAGTGAAATCCATATACTCGTTCCCACAGATATTACCATCCATAATGTAATTATTTCAGTAATAATTTCAAGAAGGAAATCACAAATTGGTTGGAATTTCTAGGCTAGTTAAGGTTGCTAAATATTATGTGGCATGATATACTTTTTAAGTGTAAACTAATTATGTGTGTATTAGTTATAACATAATTTCAAGTGCTATAATCATGAAAACTAAGCAAAAAATGTACCCATTTCATACTTGGTAACCATGTGTTTTGCAAATTCTTCAGATACAAATGGTTTTGCGTTAAATACAACAAATATACTTGCGAATTTTATTGGACCTGGCCCATTTCCAGGCAACACAGTATAAAAGGAATGAGTGAAATCTTGAAAAGCAGTATGAAGAACTGATCCTTCAGGAGCAGATAGTAATCACTTTACCAGAAGTACTAAGGAGCTATGCTTGTGCTTTTATCTCTATATGTGTCTAGATCACTCCTAGAATAAGAAAGCATTACACTAGTATTATCCAACCTAATCTTCATCTATTAAATAAATACTATTTTTAATCCCCTAAATAATATTTAAATAGTTAAATTAAACTTGTAATTTTGCTACTACTGTATATAGTATCTTTGAGCAAGTTTGTTTTGTGAAAGGAGTTAGATTAAACTATTAAATTATACATTCTTAGTCGTTCCCATCTTATTATCAACAACACATTGTTTGAAAGTATCTTCTGTTCTTACTCCACTTCGGGTAGCTTATTTGATGTTTATCTAAATAATACAAATACCATAAAAACAACTCAGCAAAGTAAAAATTGAACTGAGGAATTTCATGGTTCAGCTAGAGTGTCAATTTTATATAAAATCTGTTTAGAATCTACAACAACATAATCTAAACTTTTAAAATTAAGGCTTATTGGGGCCGGAGATTTAGCTCAGAGGTTCCGGCACCTGTCTCTTAAGCTCAAGGTCCTGAGTTCGATCCCGGTAACCACATACAACAATGCAATCAACCAGCAATCAGCACCACATACCACAGTGCCGGGCGTGGTGGCTCACGCTTGTAATCCCAGCACTCTGGAGGCAGAGACAGGAGGATTGCTGAGTTCGAGGCTTGCCTGGGCACCATAGTGAGCTCAGATCCAGCCTGAACAACAAAGCAAGACCCTGTCTCAAAAATAAATAAATAAATAAAAATAAATTAAGGCTTATTTCTAAACATTTTAAAATTTACTTTATTGGTACAATTTATACATACATTACAATTATATTGAACATTGAAAATTTGGACATGTATATGATACATCTTGGCTCTCATTTTTCACCCTTCTCCTGCCCTCTCTACCCCCATATCCCATATATGTGTGTGTGTGTGTGTGTGTGTGTGTGTGTGTGTGTGCCTTGTTTCCTTTTTTAAGTGTCAATTTTTTTCTTTCGCTGCTTTACTTTCCCCTACTCTCCCTTTCCCTCTTCGTTTTGCACATTTTCTTCATATTTCACATTATCTATCATACATTTTAGCATTCATTTACACCTTCAGTTTCTCATACTAGAGAAATAATATGGTATTTTCACACCTGTGTCTATTTATTTTACTTAGGAGTACATTCTCCTAAGGTACATCCATCAGAGTATAAATTACTCAAATTTATCATTCTTTATGACTGATTAAAAAAAAGACTCACATCTTCTTTAGGCAGTGTACTGTTGATGGATCTTTGGACTGTTCCCAAGATTTAGGTATCAGAAACTAAGCTGCTATAAATATGCGTGTACATATGTCATTGTGGTATGATTCTTTTAATTCTTTCATATATATGTATATATACATATATACATATATATGTATGTGTATATATACATATGCATATATGTATGTATATACACATGCGTGTGTATATGCATATATGTATATATACACATGCACATATATGCATATATACACACATACATACATACATACATACATACACACATACACATACATATCAGGGGAAGAGGATGGTCAAATGGAACCTTGAGTCCTAGTTTCACAAGGAATCTCCTCACTGATTTCCACAGTGGTTGCACCAACCAACAGTGGAAAGGGTCCCTTTCTACCCACAGCCTCATCAGCATTTGTTGTTGGTTGATTTCTTGATAGCAGCCTTTCTTTGTGGAGTGAGATGTAATTTCAGTGTTGTTTTCATCTGCCTCTCTTGAATAATGAGCTACATTGAACATTTCTTCATGTGTTTCATAGGTGCTTTTACTTCCTCATCTAAAAAGAAAATCTGTTCATTTCAGATGCCCATTTTTGAATTCGATCTTTAAATTTTGGGGGAGGGGCTGATTTAAATTCTTTACATATTCTAGAAAGTAGTTCTTTGTCTGAAAAAACAGCTGGTACAAATTCTTTCCTATACTGTAGATTGTCTTTTGCTCTATCACTGGTCCCTCTTCCTGTGCAAAAACTTTTTAGTGAGATGAAACCTCATGCCAATTGTTGATTTTTTTTTCTGCTAGTTCTTGTGCTGCTCAAGTTTTATGAAGTCTTTCCCTATACCAAAGTCTTCAAGAGTTCTAACTATCCTATTTTCTAGCAGGTTAATGTTTCTGTTTTAATATTTAGGTGTCTAATCCATTTTCATTTTAGTTTGGCTTACAGGGAAAGAGATGGATAGAGGTTTAATCTTTGGCAAGGTGAAGCCCAGTTTTTCCAGCACCTTTTTAAAAAATTTTTATTTATTTATTTATTTTTGAGACAGGGTCTTGCTTTGTAGTTCAGGCTAGCTCTGAGCTCACTATGTAGTCCAAGCAAGCCTCTAACTTAGCAATCCTCCTGTCTCTGCCTCCCGAGTGCTGGGATTACAGGTGTGAGCCACCATGCCCAGCACTTCCAGCACCATTTTTAAAAGAGGTTATCTTTTCTCCTTTGAGGGTGTTTGACTTTTGTGTCAAATATGAGGTGGCTTATTATATCTGGGATTGTTTCTGGAACTTCTGGTATTTTCCACTGATTCTCAAGTGTGTTTCTTTGCAGGTACCATGCTGTTTTTATGATAGTGACTTTGTAGTATGATTTCAAGTTGGGGATTGTGATATCCCCTACCATGTCCTTGTTGCCTAGAAATGCTTTTGCTATTCTAGGTCTCTTGTGGTTGCAGATGAACTTTTAGATTATTTTCTTTAGCTGTATGAAATAACTTTACCGATATCTGCTGTTTGGATTTGAACTGTGATTGCACTGAATGTATATAGTAGTTTTGTCAGTATGATCATTTTGATCATATTGGTTCTTCCTACCCAGGAACAAGGGATGTCTTTCCATTTTCTGATATCCTCTTCAATCTCCCTTTTCAGAATGTATTTTTCAGAGTAGAGGTCTTTCACCTCCTTTCTTAGATTGATTCCTAAGTATTTCTTTTCTTTTCTTTCTTTTTTTTTTTTTTTGGATGCCTTCTGAAAGGAATTGATTCCTTGATTTCTCTTTCAGTGACTGCTGTATATACAAAGGCTACTGAATTTTGAGTGTTGACCTTGTATCTAGCTATGCTACTAAATCTTGCAATTAAGTTTAGAACTTTTTTGGTTGAGTTTTTAGGATCCTCTAGGTAGTGAATAATATCGTCAGCAAATAATTACAGTTTAACTTGTTCCTTACCTCTCTTTATTCTCTTTATTTCTTTCACTTGTCTAATTGCTGTGGCAAATGTTTCCAAAACTACACTGAACAGGAGTAATGCGAGCAGACACCCTTGACTTGCTCCTGATCTTAGTGTGAAAGGTTTTATTTTTTTGACCACTTACTATGATGTTGCATGTTGGTTTCTCACACATAGTTTTTTATCAGTTTGAAATAAAGACCATCTATTCACATTTTCTGTAGGGTTGTAATTATGAATAGATTTTGGATTTTGTCAAATTCTTTCTCTGCATCTATTGAGGTGACTGTTTGGATTTTGTCCTTGGTTTGTTAATGTAGTGTATTACATTTGTGAATTTACATTCTGAAGAAAGTTAGCTTTGTGATGTAAAAGTCGAAGATATTGAGAAATCTTGTATTTCATATCCTTGCACTAGGAAATTTTTCAAAATATATGCATATCCTTAGTCAGGGAAGGAGACTAAAGCAGAAAAATACTGTTCTTTTATATTTCCCTCTATTTATTCTTGGCTTTAGGCTAAAGAAAAGCAGCTGAGTAAATCCTAGTATTCAAAATAAATTGGAAAACTAGTAATTTGCAGAATTTTTATTTTCATAGTTAGCTTTATTACACTATATTTACTTGTGAGTATGAATATTGATTGTATTATTTAATGATGTACCTCACTGAAGAAAATATGTTATAGAAGAAGTTATTAAAATATGAGCATTACTATACTCTTTTTCTGTACTGATGGGTCATTTAATCTCCATGGATCACTTCCCTTTGGCAATTCTGCCCAAAAATGTGTTCAGAAAATGCAGCAGGTCTACCTGTCCTACACACTAGTATGTGCATATTTGGGTGCTTTAAGTAGCTTTTATGTAGTAGGTATTGGGCTCAACAGACAGTATTTCATTTATTTTTATTTATTTATTTTTATTTCTTTATTTTGGCAATAGCGGGGATTGAACTCAGGCCCTTGTGCATCCAAGGTTGGTACGATACCACTTGAGCTAAAACCTCAGCTCTGCATTTCATTTACTTTAAATGGCAATTTGGACTAAAGAAATAATTTTGTGAACCTGTCTGTAAACTTTTGCAGGACCCATTATAGAATTTATTTCAACTTCTCTCTATCATTGCTTCTGTGTATCTGATTATGTCATAATCAATCCTTGATATTTGCTTATGCACATAAATACACAGAGGCTTACAGACATAATATGCTTTGATATAGCTAGGTAGATAGATGAATGATAGATGATAGATTTCCTATTATACTTTTGTCTTATCAGATGGGGGTGTCTTCATCATTCCTTTTGCAAATAAAGCAAGATTTCTATCCACTCCTTAGTATAACACATAACAAACCTTTAGATTAGTGTTTGTGATTATCCACATATGGCTTTAAAAAATTCTTTCTAAGTTCACTTTGTACCCATGTGTATATGTTCACATACTGTTATGAGTAACACTTTTACAGTTTTCTGTTCTACTTTATTGATCTGATGTTTGTTCAGGACAATTTTCCTTCCAGAATTCTCAAGTCATCTTTTTGTCTAATGTTACTTCAAATCCCACATTCATATCTCTGATAGGCTCTGTCTTCTTTTATTCTCATAATATTTTTATTGTGGTAAAATATGTAGAAAATAAAATTCACCATTTGAAGACTGAAATGTATAATTAAGGAGTAGTGAGTGTGCATATATTTCTGTGCAAAACTACAACTATGCTTTAGAACTATCCCTAATTGAAACTGTCACCCCAAAGGTAATTTCCATATTCTCTCTTCTGGTTTCTTCCCAAACACTATTGTATTCTCTGTTTCATTAATATGGACAATTCTAGGTTATTTCCTACGAGTGAAATAGTACATCTGCCTTCTTCTTAAATCTACTTTTAAAAGCTTGTTATAATATTTTCAAGTGTAGGACATTTCAGAATTTCCTTCTTTTAAAGGATGAATATTACAGTACACACGAATCTACAACATTTTGTTCTTCCACTGACCATTGGGTATTCACATATCTTGTCTATGGTAAGTAATGCTGACTTGAGTATTGCAATTAAAATAATTTAACTTCCTGCTTTAGATTTTTGAACAGGGTATCTATCTACACGTGGAAATACAAGAGCATATGCACACTTCAGTGAATCTTCGGAGGAACTTCCACACTGTTTTCTTTGGAGTTGTCCGATTTTACCTACCTAAACACAACGTGGAAGGGTTCAGTTTTCTCAGCACCCTTCCAATGCTTGCCATTTCCTCTTAGTTCTTAAAATTACAACAGCCATCCCAAATGTGAAGTGAAGAATAATGAACCTTTCCTTAATGGATAATTTACAATTAATCCATTTTCCTAGTTGCACTTACCTGTTTATGTTTTTAAAGTGTAGTAGTCTTTTTGGAGATTATCTGGTACTTTTAAAATATACTAATATATGTGGTAATTAAAATTAGGCTTAGAGGGCCGGAGAGTTAGCTCAGTGGTTCTGGTGCCTGCCTCGCAAGCGCAAGGACCTGAGTTCGATCCCCGGTAACCACATAGAATGCTGGGCGTGGAGATTCACGCCCACCAGCAATCAACACCGCATACCACAGTGCCGGGCGTGGTGGCTCACGCCTGTCATTCCAGCACTCGGGAGGCAGAGACAGGAGGATTGCTGAGTTCGAGGCTTGCCTGGGCTCCATAGTGAGCTCAGGGCCAGCCTGAACTACAAAGCGAGACCCTGTCTCAAAAAGCAAAAAAAAATTAGGTTTAGAGTCACTGTTTAAGTGCAGCACACTTGTTATAATGAACACTTAGTAAATGTTTGTTGGATATTCACTACATTACGGTGTTATTCATTTAAAATTGGGCTTAGTTGACACTTGAAGATAGTAACCAGTGTATCGTGCTAAATGTAACTGAGTATCTTTAAAATCATCTTCTCTTCATTACTCTGATTTCTTTTACAGAAGCACTTTCAATTAATCTTCTCTATAGTTGTGCTTGTTCCCGTCCATGTATTGATTGCGATTGTTGCCATCATGGGGTTATTTATTATACTCATAAGTGAATGCTAAGTTTAAGTGTTTAATACTTTGTCAATATTGCTGTCAACTGCTTTTAAGATGAATGTGCTTTACAAGCACGGAATAAAAATTAAAATATGGAAATAAGTATACATTTATAGCATTAAAATTTGCAGTGTATTTTACTGAATCAGATTATTTCTCTTGAAAATATCCAATCACAAGGCTGAGCATATTCAAAATTCTAATCAAGTTCTTTGAAATCCATAAACAAGATAAATTATAAGTAGATCCATGGTAGTCAGAAGTTTACTATGTTATTAAAAGCTCTGAACATGAGAGCACTTATCAGAGAGCTGTGAGCTCACTAACTTACAAACATAAACAATGTGTGATATAAAACTTATTCTGAAGTCAGTAAGTTAAATCTGCAGCCATATATCAAAATCCACTCAGAATGAGATTTATATGAGAAAATCACTGAACAGTATAAAAGATGTACTTAAGCATATTGTATTAAATGCAATATTATGACTTTTCTTAAAGCTTCTAAATACTTCCAAAATACTATTATAGTATCTCAACAGTATGAATTTATAAATTCAGCCATATGTGTTTATTATACTGTATAACAAAAGAAAATGCATTAGTTATAGAGTGTAAATCTTTAGTTTCAATGTTGACAAATACTTTATATATCCTTATTATAAGCAAATGAAAGAATGCTTAGTTAGTAAGTTTGTCAAATTTAAGGGTACCCAAATGTAAAATGAAAGTCCAAATGAAAATAAATAAAGCTAGGACTGAAGATAATATTTGGAGATGCAATTAGTTAGCCATGAGGAAGATTGTATGCATGCCCAGTTGGCAAACTTTTAGGGCTGGACTGAAGTTTTTAGATGATTACGTAATATAAGAAGTTGCACTATGTCTGTCCAGCTTTAGAAAAACTAAGTAATTTTTCATGGGTTTCATGTTGGTTTTGATTGATTGATTTTTCTTTTATATGAATGTTTCAATAACAGGAAAGATGTCTCCTATTAGAATAACTTGGAGATTTGATGGAAAATTTTATATATATATATATATATATGTGTGTGTGTGTGTGTGTGCATATAAAAGCAGATGCACACAAACATACAGTTCTTTAATGGACATTTCTATTTATCTACATGCCATAATTATGCTAATAGCACATTGTCATGATTACTGTTATTTTTATTAAATGAAATTTTTGTAATATTAGTCCTCCAATTTTATTCTCTTGAAAGTTTTCTTAACTATTGTATATGCTTTGCTTTTCCATGTAATAAGCTTGTCAATTTATACAAAAAATCCGCAAAAGGAGAAAGCAGATAAATTCGACAACTGTCATTTAACATATTTGAATGATAATAAATTTCTATAGACTTATATTCATTAGTTTACTCATTTGCTCATATAAGTTATTAGAAAAAAATCCCCCATAAATTTCACTTAACAGATTACTAAATCTTAGTAATAGGTAACTGGAAATTAAAATAAATATATGTAAAAAATGTTGTACCATTTCTATCATCATCTCAAAATCTGAAATATTTGTATTTAATCTTTTACACTGATTTCGGGAACTTGTGACTGGGGAGTGATTGCCACAGACAGAAGAATGCTGGTGACTCTGTAGAACTTGGCTGACCTCAGCATAAGGTTCTGATTTTCAGAAACCTCTTTAAATTGGACTGAGATTTGCTATCCTCCTGCCTCAGTGTCCCAGAGTGCTGGGGTTATAAGCATGTTTCACTTCATTTCCCATAGTATATTTTAGGGTTGATGCACAATATTTATACAATTTTACTATAATTTCTAATTGCTCATAATAATGCCCCATAATTTAACATCTTGTTATACTAACATCCACATACTTAGGTAATGACATACCAGTGATATTTTGCAGTTTGTTTCATTCACTCTGGGCCCATAGATGCTGTTTGTACTCTTCTTCCTTATCCTTCATAAATATTTACAATTAAATTGACCTCTAGACAAATAGTACAATTGAATATTTAAAATTTTAAATTTAATGAAAATGTACATTTTAACTATGATTTATAAACTCTACAATACATGCAATTATTGATTTGGTTTATTTAAAACTATTTTTCTATTTTTGTATATTATGTCTCTATTTTTGTATATCATTTCCTATTTTTGTAGATTATTTCCTATTTTTTCACTTTGTTCTTCCTCTCCCTCTGCAGAAGTTTGTGGCCTGTGTTTAGACTTTCACACCACCTCCACTCTGGGTGCAGATTTATTTCTACCTATATACTCTGTTGTTGGGCAGCACTGATTTATTCTTTTTTTTTTTATTTTGAGACAGGGTCTCGCTTTGTAGTTCAGGCTGGCCCTGAGCTCACTATGTAGCCCAGGCAAGCTTGAACTCAGCAATCCTCCTGCCTCTGCCTCCCGAGTGCTGGGATGACAGGCGTGAACTGTAGACTTATAGATGAATACAAACATTTCAGAGCTCAAAAGTAAACTTGTACCTTTTTGTCAGCAAAATTCCATAATAAAATGCAAAACAACAACCTCAAGGAAAAAAGAGTAGCTTATCAAATAAATAATACTGCAACAAGTATATATCTTTACTTAAAATAGTAAGTTATTACATACAGTGGATAGAAATAGACTCAAAACTCATGTAAGCTTTAAGTTTAAAGCGAAATTTAGAAACAATTTTGAAAA
The DNA here is from genome assembly GCA_004025085.1 of Thryonomys swinderianus. Classification (NCBI taxonomy): domain Eukaryota; kingdom Metazoa; phylum Chordata; class Mammalia; order Rodentia; family Thryonomyidae; genus Thryonomys; species Thryonomys swinderianus. The sequence goes on along the minus strand of PVIC010020314.1, from coordinate 16,004 downwards.
AAAAGTACAATGGAATACCTTTGTGTGGAAGGATTTGATGATGATTTATCAGATATACCTCTAGACTCAAATGTTTGCTCTATAAACCTCATGATTAGCAAAGTGCGGAGATAGTCTGCAGAATGGAATGTACATTGTTAACGCGCGTTTAATGAGGGAGTGGCATCTAAGAGCACAGATATTTTGGAAAGAAAAAGTAAAAGCATGAACAAAATTGGAAAAGAATTTGAGTAGAGATTTCCAGTGAGACCATAAAACGTTCAATATTATTAGTCATCCGATAAATGCAAATCAAAATCACAAGGTACCATTTACCTGCCAGTATTTGGCTATAATTAAAACAATTGAATGAGAAAAGGAAACAAAATCATAAAAACAAACTATAAAAACACCATAAAATGAGAATTGCGTATTCTCATTTCATATGGTAAAAGTGTAAACTGAATTAGTCTCTTTGTAAAGATTTTTAAAATTAAAACATGAAACAAATAAATACACATGTGCCAGGCGTGGTGGCTCACGCCTGTAATCCCAGCACTCGGGAGGCAGAGACAGGAGGATTGCTGAGTTCGAGGCCTGCCTGGGCTACATAGTGAGCTCAGGGCCAGCCTGAACTACAAAGTGAGACCCTGTCTCAAAAAAACAAAATAAATAAATACATACATACATACATACATACATACATTTGGCTCACTAAGCACACTCCTAGATGTACACTTAAGACAAATAGAACTGTATGCATACCCATATATTAATATACAGAATTTGTGCATAAATATTTATGGAGCATTATTTACACTAGCCAAAAATGGAAATAAATGTTTGTGAACTACAATGGTTAAATTAAATGTACTGTGTCAGGCAAGTGTGGTGGCACAGCCTACAATACTTGCTAACAGGCGCTCAGCAAGGAGGATCCTAAATTCAAGGCAAGCTTGGTCTTACTATTTAGTAAGATCTGGTCTCGGAATATTTTCTACAATGGGAATAAGACAGAGCTAATTGGTAGAGTATTTGCCCAGCAGACATGCTTTTCTGAATTCCACCACCAGTGTAACGAATGAAAGAAAAAGAAAGCAAGGAGGAAAGGAGAAAGAAACAGGATAAGGAAAAGAAGAAAGATGAGGAAAGGAAGGTAAGGAAAGGAAGGGAAAGAAGGAAGGGAAGGGAGAGGGAAGAAGGGAGAGCAAACTGAAGGAGAGGAGAAAGGAAGGGGGGAAGGGAGGGGAGAGAGGGGGAAGGGAGGGGAGGATAGTTCCCAACCTGGACGGTACAGTGTGTGGCTAGACCAGCCCTGAGGCCCTGACTCATGTTGCAACACGGATTGAAATCTTACAGTGAGTGAGATCAGCCAGTAAAAAATGATACCTATTATAATATTCCACGTCTATTAAATGTACAGAATGGCTATATTTATGTGAAGACTGAAAGTAGTATAATGGTTTGTATGTAGTCAGTGAAAGCAAATTTTGGTAATAACTGCTAATGGCTGAAGGATTTTTGAAATTTTATTGATGGCTGTATGGTCACAGATTTTTAAAAATTAAGTTTACCATTGAATTACTATTGATGGGTGAATTACATATTATGCATATTAACTAAGTTATTCCTGACTAACACATTTTGAATTCAATAAAAGAACAAATATATTTAAAAATTTTAAATAGTAAAGATGTTATATTAATAGTCTCCTTCCCTTTATTTATTCATATATAGTCTTTTTATTGCAATATAGCCAAGATTTTTAAAACTTTGAATACAGAAAAATAATATGTCAGTTAAGGGAGAAACATGTCAAACATGTTAGCATTTAGCTTCCTTTATAGTAGATGCTCACTTAATGAATGAAGCAATTGACCATTTGTTCTGTTCCACGTTTGTGACTGAACACAGGCCCGCAGTGTGGAAATTTGCAGAAATCTAATTTCATGTTTTGCTCATGATTATGATTAGAAAGCATCAGTCCATAAACAATGAATATGAGTTTTTTTACATACAAATATAATAGTAATATCCACATGAATTTGCAGTAGAGATAGAAGACAAACCCAAGCGTATGCCTTGGTGGAAGTGGGCGCCTCTGCATTGCATCACCTACTCAACTTGATCATTTTCAAAAATGGCCCATTGATGGGCCAACTAACACGGACTATTATAATTTTTTTGGAGACTTACTGAGTGTTGTGAACATAACTAGGCACCTATACTGTCATGAAATTTACATTCTGGGAAGGGCAGACTGACATAAGACTAAAATAAACATACGAGTTATTTCTTAGTTATGAGGAGACTTTTCAGTGGGCAGTACCGAGGTGACCTAGCACGGTGGAATCCTTTAAGGCAGCGCGTCAGGGAAGCCAGCCCGACACGCTGGCATTGAGTGGAAGTTTGAGGAATGCGTAAGACAGTGCCAGATGGAGCCTGGCGAAGCACTGCAGGTAGAGGAAGTAACTTCCCTGTGCAGAACCTCCCGAGCGGTGAGAAATCAAATCTGTCCACTTCTACATTAAAATGCTTTCTGTGATTAAGCCACCTTTTTCTTCTTTTTCCTACCACCTTTTCCTTCCAAGTTAGTAGCATAATAAAAGTTGACAGATAATCACTGAAAGCAGGGGTACATTTTTAGCATTTGAGTACATTCAATAATATATTTATATCACAAAAATATTATGAAATATGCTGTACTGTTATGAAAACAACTTAGAATGCATTAGGACAAAAATTATTCTATTTAATACTTTTCTACCACTATGGAAAACAAATACATAATGAAACTGAGCTCTATATTTATATATTAATTATGTACACATTATATATGTATATAAATTTAATGAAGAAAAATTATTCAAAAGTAAACATAAATTGTATGAAAATGGAATATTTTATGATATCTTAGGAAGATATAAATGATATATATAATTTGTTGTATAAATCTATATGTTCATCTTCATTTATATATGAAATATATATACACATGCTTGTATGTACATGAAAACTACCATCTATGTGGCTTTTTGTGTTGTAAATTGGTATAACTTCTGCTCACTTGTGGATACTGAGTCCATCATGTCAATAATTTTTATGAATAATAACTCAAACAATTATAACAAATTTTAAATGAATGCAATATATATTATTTTGTTGAGTTACAAAGAATATTTATAAAATAAAACATGTTGCTAGGATTTTATAATTAAAGAAACATTTTTGTACAGATTTTGAAACTTCAAAAGAAAATACCTTTGTGTTGAATTACATAACACAGGAATTTCTCTATAATTATTTGAATGGAAAGTCTACTCTTTGAAGATTGATTTGATCTTTAAAGAATAATACACTATATTAGTGTTTTTGAAATTGGAGAAGTGATAAAACCATAATTCTAAAGTGTAACCAAAATTCTACAAATCATCTCCATGTGAAACTGTATTATTTGAGTGTTCAGAAACTCTGTAAGGAAATGAATCAGGACACTGAATGGAAGCAAAATTAGAAATGCAATAAAATACTTGACAGTTTCTCACAAGTAAATGACATTAACACACAAGCAGTTTAAAATTCACATGTTCATTAAGGAGACAGAAAGCAATCTAGTCTAAAGAAAAGTTAAAATAGATTGATGGAGCTGTAAATGGCTCCAACTCCTCTGCTTAGAAATCAGTTTGCCTCCCTTAAGGAGAGAAAACTATAGACATATCCAAGACAAGGAAATGAAAAGGGATTAGAGAATATCTTGCTATTTTGCCTGTTACTCTGATATGTCCATGTCACTAGACTGGGAAATGTATAGTAGATTGGTAAAGAACGCTCCTGGCTATGTCTGCATGACCGGTGGAGGCATAGCCTTGGCTACTCTGGTCCGTCAACCTTTCCTCTCTGGCACTGTTTCCTTGCTCTGCTCCCAGACCACCGTGAAGTGAACAGCTTTTCTGCTCCACGTCCTCCTTGTGTAATGTTCTGCCGTGAGTCAGCCAATCATAGATTGTAAATTTGAAGCACCTAAACTTATTTTTTCCTCTAAGTTTGTGTCCAGCTCCAGAAAAGCTGGCTAATATAGGAAATTCATACCAGAAAAGCAGAGTCATGACTGGAGCTCTACGTGAGCATGTGGTTTAGAAGCATTTGGAACTGTTTTTGCAGGAGGAGTTCAGAAAAGTTTGGAGATGTGAGATACAGGAGTGTTAGTCTGCTGTGAGACAAGCCTGCAGGGCAACTCTGCTTGGAATTCACAAGACCAGAATGCTGTCAGGAGTGTGGACAGTATAGGTCAGGCTCCCTAGAACTGAGAACAAAGACTCTTTTACCATTTGGGCTGGGCAGAAAATGTGTTTGTTGCACCTGCCCTGAGACTTCACAGGAGGGTAGAAGACATTAAAAGCAGTGGATTAATTAATTTGGCACAAGAAAATTAAAGATAGTTCAGTTCAGAAGGTGACATGGGCACTGCTGACTACTTAGCCAGATTTAGCAAATAACTGTAGACAAAAAGCAGGTGAAAGTTTTGAAAAATTTAAGGTTTTGGCCTAAAAGGAACTGCATGTAAATTTTAGGTTAAAAGATGTTCGGCTGCTGAAGAGATTAGCAACGTTGAAAAGAAATCAGGTACTTCAAATAGTGATAAGAAGATGCCTTGAAAATATCTCAAAAATTGAGCAAGATCCTACCAGCCCAGGCTCAATATTGAAAATATTGAACTTTTCATTTGAGAGAATCTCTCAGATCTTTGCTCAAAAAAAAAGAAAAAGCATCACACATGAAAAGAGCAGAAGCATAGTCACTGTGACAGCAACTATACTTTGAGAAATATAATTTTTATAGTTTTTCACAAACATTAACTCAACAAATGATGTGTGGTGGATGGCATGGACTTCTGGTTGATGCTGGCAGAGACAATGCCTGGGTCAGAATAAGAAATGAGGATGAAATATTTGTCAGGATTTCTGAACTCAATGGCATATCATTTTCCTGAAAAGGTATATATGTATATGCACATTCCTGGTGTTTTAGGTTTATTACTTTGGATTCATAGGTGGGAAATTTCCTGTGCTGAGCACCAAACCTCAGGCCTCACTATACCATTGAGCTATATTCCCAATACATAAGTCAAACACCTTTATATCTAAGTCTCATTTTTACACTGCACCATGTGGACCTTCTGATGTGGTAGAGGACGTAATAAAATGCTCACTGTTGTGTGGGTCGTTCCTTAGGTGGTGGATTAGCTTTCATCGAGATAAGGAATTCCTTCATTCTTAACCCACACACTATGTGTTCTACCCTATCTCACAAATATGATACAATATAATATGATGACAATCTCACTGATTACTATTAAGACAGAAATATACTGACTGAGTAGAAAAAAGTTGATGACAGTCTGTACTTAAAACAAAAATATTGTAGGTATTATGGAGAGAAGGCAAATCTTTTTTTTTTTTTTTTTTTTGAGACAGGGTCTCACTTTGCAGTTCAGGCTGGCCCTGAGCTCACTATAGTGCCCAGGCAAGCCACCGCGAACTCAGCAATCCTCCTGCCTCTGCCTCCCGAGTGCTGGGATCACAGGTGTGAGCCACCACGCCCGGCACTGTGGTGTGTGGTATTGATTGCTGGTGGGCGTGAGTCTCCACGCCCAGCATTATATGTGGTTACCGGGGATCGAACTCAGGACCTTATGCTTGCGAGGCAGGTGCCGGAACCACTGAGCTAACCCTCCAGCCCGAGAAGGCAAACCTTAAGAAGTATGGAAATTAAACAAATGAATGGAAAGTGATTGCTAAGCTTTGGTGTGGTTATTTTTTAGCTGCTCTTGGGTTGGAGGTTTCAACCTCAGGGTGACAGATGAAAAATGCTGGGGTCTCAGTAATGAAAGAAGCTAAAGTGAGGGAAGAGGTGGACAGACAGACAGACAGCTCCTCCCATTCTGGCTCCCTCTTGATCCTCCCATTTTACATTTATTTCCCTCTTTATTCCGATACCCGTGGGACGACACAGGCAGGTTGCCTGCTGGTGTCCACCGTTTAGACTTGCATCTTCCCAAACCATGAATTCAATGAACTGTTTTATTTACAAATTTTACAGCCTCAGATAGTTTGTGATAGGAACAGAAAAAAATGCAGTGAAATGAGATAGACTATAGAAAAATCAGTGCTTAAGAAGTCAGAGAATGTGCACAGTTGTTAAATGTCTTGTCTTGTGACAAGACATTTAATTTTCCAGCAGGAATGAAAAGCATTAAAATGATATTAATTGGAAAAATAGCAAGTAGTTTCTCTTGAGAGAACTATATGATAACCTTGACTTTTCTTAAGTTTCATTATTTAAAGGCCATTTTCTAGGTGTCTTCTTCTTTGAGCAATCTAAGGATTACCATGAAGTTTCATAATGCAAAGAGGAAAATGATGAATAAAATGTTTCTTTTCTTTCCTTTAGGCTGTTTTGTAAAGTTGTAAAGTGACAGTGTATGTGTCATTATCACAGACAGTTACGTGAATTCCTGACCAACAGAGAACACTGATAAATATTTACTAATGCAATCAAACTCATGAAAGCATAATAAGGACCATTGAGTAGTAAAATTAGAAAAATTCACACTCTCTACCAATTGCAAATTTATCTGTTGCCTGAAAAGGTTTACTGTCCCTAGGAGATTTAGTTTCTGCAGTTCATGTTCACTTCTCATAATGTATCTTCATGGAATTATCTGACAAGACTTCTAACAAACTGACAAAAATCCAAGTAGGATCTTAATGAAGTCTTCAGAATTGTTCCAAAACATACACTTTCAAAGCAGTCCCAATCCAAATACCATATGATTTCTTAAAGACTTAGAGAAAACAATCCTAAAATTGACATGGAAGAAGAGATCCAGAACAGCAAAATAAATCCTTGGTAATAAAAGCAATCCCAATTTGAAATTAGAGTATGGAGCTACTATGACTTAAATATCATGACACTAGCATAAAACAGACATGCAGATCAGCGGAGTGGAAGAGAGAAAGCAGAAATAAACCTGGGGCCCATTCAGCTATTTGAACACTGACAAGTGTCAGGGGCCCCATGGGAGAAAGCTAATCTTTGTCATCAATGGGGCTGAAAAAAATGGATATCCACACGCAGAAGATCAAGTCTAAACCCATTAAACTAAACTCTAAATGGAACAAAGATTTAAGTGGGAAAGTGGAAACCATTTACTGGAGAGTAAAACAGGTGTAACTCGGGAAGACCTACCTGCAGGCAAAGTTTGTAAACAGAACACCAAGGCTACAAGAAATGATACCATGAACCAGTAAACAGGATCACATGAGATTAAAAAATTTTTTGTAGAGCAAAGGAAACAGCCAAAAGAGTGAAGAGACAATTCACAGAATGGGGGGAAAAACTCTGCCAGCTAATTTTTGGATACAAAACTAATATTGAGAATACATAAAGACATTTTTAAAACTCACAAAATAAAGTACCAAGTCAATGAAGGGGCAACTGAAATGAATAATCATTCCTCAGGGGGGAAAAAAAGGACAAATGGGTCATAAATACATGAAAAACTGTTCTACATCATTGGGCTCTAGAGAAGTGCAGATTAAAACTCCACTGATATATCATTTTACCCCAGAAAAAATGTTTACCATCAAAAAATCAAATAATAACAAATGTAAATGATGATATGGGAGCAAAGGAATTCTTTTACATTGTTGGTGGGAATCTAGTCCACTACAAAAATGTGTGAGGATTCTTTAAAAAATTAAAAAAATAAAAATACCATTTCACCAGTTACCCCTCTTCTATGTAGATTCTTAAAGCACTGAAGTCATTATATTACAGGATAAATGTAACTCATGTATATAATAGGACACTTACTCATAGCTATATCTTGTAAAGATCACATATATCCATCAACAGAGGAATGGATAAAGAAAATATGGCATTTTTGCACAATGAAGTACTATTCTGCTACAGAGAAGGATTAACTTGAAGCAAATGGCTATAGTTGAATAACATTTATGTTAAGTGAAATAAGTAAAAACTGCAGGTTTATATATCACGTTTTCTCATATATTAGAAATTGAAAAGAAATTATAAAGGCAAACAAGATAAATAGAAAGTAGGGAAAAGTTCAAATAATTCTCTAAATTATTGTACTGTTTCAAAAATATGTTGATATATAACTTTTTATTTATATTATAGTTTCTTTTGGTTCATTAAGAAAGTTTTTTGTTTTTCCTTTTGGTTGTTTTATTTCTTTTTGGAAGAAAGTCTTTCCATTGTCTGTGACTGTATCCTGAACATCTTGGCCTTTCTTTTAAGATCATAGTACACAAGGCTGGAGATTTAGCTCAGTGGTTCCGGAACCTGCCTCGCAAGCGCAAGGTCTTGAGTTCAGTCGCCAGTAACTGTATACAATGCTGGGTGTGGTGACTCATGCCCACCACCAATCAATACCACATACCACAGTGCCGGGCATGGTGGCTCACACCTGTAATCTCAGCACTCAGGAGGCAGAGGCAGGAGGATTGCTGAGTTCGAGGCTTGCCTGGACTACATAGTGAGCTCAGGGCCAGCCTGAACTATGAAGTGAGACTCTGTCTCAAAAAAAAAAAAAAAATCAGGGTACACAGTATATTAACCATGGTTGCACTATAAGATTTTATTTTATTTTTAATAGAATAAAGTGCTTTTTATATTTTTTACATCTGCTTCTGTTACATTAAAATAATAATTCTTTAGGAAGCTTTGAATCTTTACAATTTCTTCTATGTGGATTCTTAAGAAATTTGTTCTGGAGGAGAGATTCTAATTGAGTATTATTCAGCATAACACTAATTTCATTTGATACTATATGCTTAATTCTATATTCTATATGCTTAATCCCTGTACTTAACTCCAGTACTTACTGGAAAAACTCATAACACTATTTCAATTGATACTATATGCTTCATTTCTTTACAACCATACTTATTAGTAGCTACACAACATAACTAATTGAGAAGTTTTGAACTACCCTGGTATTTGGACCCTATAAATTAGAGAAAAACACGGCATCAGAAACCTATAAAACATCCTGAACAATTTTCACATGTACCCAGGGGTATGTGCCATGGCTGCAGATTCCAAATTCAGCCTACTGCTTTCTCAAGGTAAACCCAACAATGTCTGATTAAAATCTGTGTGGTGTTATAGCTTGTATTAATTATCTATTATGAAGATTAGCAGCTATCACTTCAGTGTTTACACCAAAGCTTCTCAAGGATGTTAGCACTCAGAGATAGAGTACTCATTATTTCTGATGCTATATGCTAACATTTTGTTACATTCGCGGTATCTTTCACTAGAAGAGCCTAAGAGTACAGCTCAAAAACGGCCTGGAACTCATGAAAATGCTATTTCTAGAAGCCTGCTTGCAAGGTCAGACCATCACTGGCATTTGGGCATTTGATTGGTAATCATTTCCCTACAGTGAAGTATAACTTCCCATAAATTATGAGTGTATAATTATGCCAAAATGTTTATGCTTCGAGAGTCTGTAATTTTGATACACGATCAGCTGGTTTCCGATTTAAAAAAGTCTTACACAGTTTTCCCTGATAAAAATTTCACTCATGTTGTTACAGTTGCTGGGCAGAAACAAAGCCTGCCTCTTGGGACTGCCTGTAAGAGGAATTTTCCAAACTTATACTTTGTTTCCTTCAGACTCTATTTAACTTTTTCAACCTTGCTCCTTTTGCTGTTTTTGTCTTCATTCAAATAAATGATGACCATGAATTCAATGAAAAGCTTCATCCCCGTAAGTTTTTCCGGTAAGTACTGCAGTCTGATGGTTGCTTTGTCGCCTCTGACACAGCGTCTGGACCACATTTCAGATAGAAAGCTGGATCTCCATGGATTACTATGATGATGTTTAGGGAATATGGATAGAAATCATAGTTCATACATTTTGTTCTGAGAATATAGGTCCTATACCTCTTTCTGGTGATCTCACTTTTTTTCCTTTTTGAGACAGGATCTCGCTTTGTAGTTCAAGCTGGCCCTGAACTCACTAAGTATCCCAGACAAGCCTTGTACTCAGCAATCCTCCTGCCTCTGCCTCCTGAGTGCTGGAATTACAGGCATGAGCTACCATACCTGGCATTTAGTGATCTTATTTTTGATGAGAATAATTTTCACTATCTAATTTGTTGGCTGCTTCTTTTCATGTAACTGAGCCTGAACAAATTTATTTTACAGGATTTCAGTTAGGACAAATTGCTCACTATTATCACCTTTAAAAAATTTCCATACATACAAATAAAGAAAGGATATCACCACCATGCAAGTCAGCTCTGATGTACATCCACAGGGCCTAAGACTGAAGTTCTGAGGCTTGAAGAAAATAAATTAATAGCCAAATATCAAAAGCTAATCCTTTATACATTTCTAAGACCAACGATGAAAGCACAAAACATTCAGAGTCCTTTAGTTTGGCACAACAGTATGACTCAATTTTTAAAAAATGTTGCTTGTCTGTGTTTCTAGGTGATCTGAAAACTGAAAAACACAGGGATTAACATGAGAATGCAAGACTGATTTTAGTTTGAGCTATATGAATTACTAGTACTGAAGTTTCATGTTTTTATCACAAAGGAGAAATCTCTTACTTTCTCTGCCTTTCTCCCCCACACACATTTTTTTAACTTATGCCTTTTGGGCTACAAGCATTTCACACTAATCTCACTGTTATCTCCGTTTCCATTTTCTGTATCTCTATGTGACTAAAGGCTTTTAAAATTCCCTCTATAACAGTGAAATAAGAAGTTGTGTTTGTCTCTGTGGGACAGCGCTTTCTTTTTCCTCTTCCTTTTTTCCTTTTAAACTATAAAGATGATGTATGTATTATTATTGCTAATAAACAACTCTTTGAGTGTCTAAAAATAATATTCTGTTTCATGTCTCCTAAATTCTTGGTTTCAGACATACTAAGGCTTCTTTTCATCTTGCAAGAAAAAGTAAATATCAAGCCAGCTGTAAGTTACAGACCCACAAAATTCACATTTTTCCACTACATTTTAAAAAATGGTTTCAAGAAACAAGGTAGAACTCTTTTGCAAGCCCATAATATTATAGTCATCAACCACATTAAAATATAAACATCATAGCTCATCAACATGTAATCACTTATCATTTTTCATCTTTTTCAATATTAAGGTGGAATTTATTTTGCTTGATAAGATGGAAATTTCCCCAAAGCATGACTATGACAGTGGAAAATGTCCAATCTTATGTGTTGTATTATTTTATGACAACTAGTAGAATCCTAAAAATAATTTAGTATATATAAAATACTTGGCAAAATAGCTTTTTTTTTTTTTTTTTAAGACAGGGTCTCGCTTTGTAGTCCAGGCTGGCCCTGAACTCACTATGTAGCCCAGGCAAGCCTCGAACTCAGCAATCCTCCTGCCTCTGCCTCCCGAGTGCTGAGATTGCAGGCTTGAGTGGAAAAATAACTTTGTAAAAGTTGTCCCAAGAGAGACATAAAATCAGCCTAAACTTTTTGTGACAACTCAGTCTCCCTTGTTATCCACAGACTCCGTTTTCTGTGCCTTCTTTGTTCTTTCCATCTTTCAATGTAATTCAAAGTCTTTGGTTACTACACGTCCCATAATAACATGTCCTCAAATGGCTATGAGAATTATATTCTAGGAAACAGAATGGAAGGCTGAGGTGCCACGAGCTACCACACTGTGGAAGAGACACTAACAGTTTACAGCTTTGGATATATCTCATCTTTATCACAGATTTATAAAATTGACTTTATTAGTTAAAGTGGCACTTCAGTATGTGAATGCTTCTGTTTGAGAACAATTCATTTTGCAAACACAAGTGTTTGGCAAAATTTTGGTTTTGTTCATGAATTCTGCACCAAGTGACAGACACGACCAAGGCCATCTTTCCTGCACATAGATGAATATGGTTATCTCTTCCAGACTCGTGGAACAAATTAAGTTCATGATCCCAGGTAAATCTGTACTCAAATCATACCTATGAGAAAACTGAAACTGATAGAATGTTCTACAACGCTCTATCAAAAGTGATAAGAAAGTTTTGCTTGTACAAAAAGTTAAGCACACTTTACTGATTTTCACATTTCTCGTAAGACTCTGCAGCATCTAAGTATTTGGTTTAGCATTTACATTAATTATGCAAGTTTGCCTCTCCAAACAGACTATAAGTGCTTTGTTCAGGGTAACGATATTATAAACTGGGCATTAGTTTGTCATCACACATGCATCATACTGTGTGTAGGTTATACGATATAGGCACAGCACGGTTTGGAATGACAGTCCAAATAAAAACATCAACATTATTACTGAAAATGTGCCCCTCAACACAAATAAACACCAACATGTTATTTTTTTTTTTTTTTTTGAGACAGGGTCTCGCTTTGTAGTTCAGGCTGGCCCTGAGCTCACTATGTAGCCCAGGCAAGCCTCGAAATCAGCAATCCTCCTGCCTCTGCCTCCCGAGTGCTGGGATCACAGGCGTGAGCCACCACGCCCCGCACTGTGGTATGTGGTATTGATTGTTGGTGGGCGTGAGTCTCCACGCCCAGCATTGTATGTGGTTTCTGGGGATTGAACTCAGGACCTTGCGCTTGCAAGGCAGGCGCCAGAACCACTGAGCTAACCCTTCGGCCCCAACATGTTAAATTTTGAGGATTAAACAGAAAGTAAGCTACTTAATGTCTGACTTTTTACATGTTTATTTTTCCTCCTCTCAAAAACACCAGCAATGGGAAAAGTGGGAATTTATTTTTTCAGCTTTCTGTACATAAAGTTTAAAGCACAATTAAACCTACAATAAACATTACATAAAATAAAAGAAGAATAAAAGGCTAGCAACTGTGATCAGGTGAACACTTTTCTTATAATTCTCACCGTTTTATTTTGTTATGTGCAGAGGTTATCCTCCCTTCACCAGATATTATTTGTATATTCTCACTAGTAAATTAACCACCAATTCCAACAGGGCCTATAAAAAATGGCTGTACTCTTTCCAAGTCTGAAAAAGAATATAGCCAACTTTCACCATTTTAAGAATTAATTTGTCAAACTACCACATTCATCACTATTTCAACCTTGAACTAAAATCTAGACTGTTTTTAATAGTGTATATTATATTAATGACACACAGATATGAAAAAAGCAGTGTTCTGGAGTCTGTGCCACAGAAAAAAATGGTTGCAGTAATCTGTCCAGATGGGTCTAAATAAAACAGCAGTCTGGATAATTACAATGTGTAGTGTCCAAATGCACTGATGAATATCAGTAGACACCAAAGTATCAAAGTGTGGCAAGTAGGGGTAGAATAAAAGAGAGGAACCGAATACTGGATCGTGTGGGGAGAGACTAAAAACAAAAGAAATTTTGACATTAGTTTTTGTAGTACTTAAAAACATTATTTTAACTAAATCACCTTCTTTTCATGAAACCTAAACACACATAAATGACAATGAAGGAAACAAAAATACCTTTATACAGTTGAGTCACTTTATTTTATTCTAGCTTCCTAATAAATTGTTAAGATTATTATTGAAAGTAGACATGTATGAGTATGTTTATCACTTTTATGCAAGTGTTGGTGATGTCTTTAAGAACACAAAGTACACTTCGTAGGGGAGTTCTAATTGCATCTATTGCTTAAAAGAGGTCAGAAAAAATATTAAACACAACTTGGATTCATTCTAGTCCATTAACAAGTACTTAAATATTATTGATTTATGATATATAAAACAAATATGTTATGAACTTATGTCTGTGTATTTGTAATTTGACAATGAAAGAAAGAAATTGGATGAATAATTTACTATATTCTATGACATTTTGATAGCTATGTTCTATCTTACCTTTTAAACTCAAACTTCATATCTGAACTTGAAATTCCTTTTCAATTAATTTTGTATGACATCTTTGTACACTGTCTGCAATGGATAATTCACTATTGATTATGCACATGATCATGATGTGTATATACAATGTACCAATAAAGATAAAAATAAAAAAATTCCCTCTTCCATATCCTTTTCTTAGTTTCCTAATTTTCCACATATTTAATACTTTTTAAAGATTATTTTTCTTCTTTGTAAAATTAAAATATAACTGCTTTGGTTTTCTCATAAGCCTATGATATAGCTTTTGCAATCTGAAGTTCATTATCATCATTTATCGAGACCTTGCTCAGGAATCTCTTATTTCAGAATTTTATCGATGTGCTTGTCAAAGGCAAGCGCAATAACCCTCTCTTTCTTTGCAAAGCATCTGGCTGCTACTTATAACTATATTAGGATGACTCCTTTATTTCCCAGCATGTGAGGAAAGCATTGCAGCAAAATAATTCCAATGAGGTTAAATATAGAATAAACAGTCAAATCTTGTAAATGAAAACCTCAGAACCTCGCTGGTTTCAATGACAGTTCTATCTAGTTGACTTACTGATTTCAGCAAGTGCCTCCACCTCTTCTTTGTGGGCTTCACTGTTGGTTTCTTTTTTTTTTTTTTTAATTTGAATCTTTACTGGTACTTTATATATACACATCATGATCACACACAATATCGAGAATTTGTACCAGTGTATGACACAATTTAATTCTCATTTTTCCCATTCCCCCACCCACCGTACATTCTTTTTGACAAATGCCTACCAATGCACTGATAAGGCTACTGATTCCCCCAGGTTCACCTGAAACCCCAACAAAGCTGTGAACTGTGCTCCTAACTTGTCCAGGGGAAACTCAGTTCCCTTGGCATGCCTGGTCCCGCGTTCATCTCTTCCTGGCCTGCGCGCACAAGAGCATTGGCCACACATCTCTGAAGACACAGAGAAGCCATGTGGCAAAATCCACTTCCACGGGATTTATCCTTCTCTTGAGAATGATTCTCTTTCTAAAGTCTGACAGACTTCCCCCTAACTGTACCACCAATATCCTAAATTGGTCTACCTGCAAGAAGCCTCCTGCTTTCTTTACTAAAGCTTGAAATGTGTCTGTAAATTCCCCATTTGAAACATAACAGCAATAAAAAGAAAATGTATTCTTCAGTTAAATCGCAAATTTCTCTCCATGTCTCCAGTGCATCTGAAATCCCGGCCTTTGCTGACACCATGTTTACCTCACAGTTGACCCGATAGCTCACTCTCTGGCCTTATTTATTTTGTTTCTCTAATAAATAACCTATTCTGTTCCTTGTTTTCTGTTCCAGAGTTGCCTAAATCTCGATCGCTCTGTTTCTTACTCCAAAAGCATATTTGTCTCATCTTTATAAAATAAACGCTGCTGTTTAGTATGTCTTGGGCCCTCCGTGTACGTCTCCATTCCAAACCTGACAGACTGTTCACCGCAGCAAAATTCAGGGTACATTTTTCTCACTTCGAAAAGGTCATTGTGTTTTTTGTTGTTGTTATTGATTGTTTCCTTTGTTTTTGCCTCTGTCTTGTTTTGGTTTCTCTCAGTCTATTTAGGACTAAATAAGTCAGGTGGTAATGCCACTGATACCAGCGACTCCCATCCTGAAAAACTGTACACTGTTCAGAATCACTCCCTATGGAAATGCGATCTGCGTACAGTTATACATGGCTGAGATCTGACACTAAGCGTGAAGATGAGCAGGACAAGAGGACAAATCGATTCCTATATGTAAATATTTACGCTGGGCCCTAACACTATTACCGTCACTTTTAACCACTTAGCATTAAAACAGAGACCAGTACCTGGGCTTAATTCACTCTATTTTTTTAACAAATATTTAAATATCTACTGATTTTTATTTATGCTCATGTGTGTAATCTCTTTTAAGAGCACATGTAAATTCTAGAAAATAGTGTGTTTCATTGTGACCTTTTCATATGTGCATCTAATGTACTGGGATCCACTCCATCCTGCCTAGGTCCTTTTATTACCTCTCTTTCTCCTCTCCCCTTCCTTTTTTTTTTTTTTTTTTTTTTTTTTTTTTTTTTTTTTTTTTTTTTTTTTTTTTTTTTTT
>PVIC010020313.1:0-29662 GCA_004025085.1 Thryonomys swinderianus | reverse complement strand
AGGGGAAGGAATAAATATGATTCAGAAAGAAAATAAAAGAGCATGTATAAGGGGGGAGGAGGGGGGAGTGGGTAGGGATATGGGTAAAAATGAGAATTAACTTGTGGCATATACTGGTACAAATTTCCCAATGTTATATGTGATTTTGAGATGTATATAAATTGTACCAATAAAGAATTCAATTTAAAAAAAAAAGAATAAATATGATTTGGAAAGAAAAATAGCATGTATATAAAGGGTGGGGGGTTGTGGGTGGGTAGGGTTATGGGTAAAAATGATAATTAACTCTGGTCATATACTGGTACAAATTCCCCAATGCTGAGTGTGATTGTGAACTGTATATAAAATGTACCAATAAAGAATTCAATTAAGAAAAAAAAAGAAAAGAAAACTAGCACTCCAGACTCATAGCTTTCAACTCTTAAGAGTTACTTTTCTGACCCATCCTTGCTACTGTCTTCTGGTAAGATGACTGTGTATGGCCCACCTTATGTATTTCTTTTGGTTTCTCATTCCCTTTTTAGGTGATCTTGACCTGTGCTTATTCCAGTGTTTCTCAAACTTTAGTCACCCATGGCTTGCCTTTATACATTTTGCTAACCATACATCATGTCCTCTCCTCTTGTTAACTTAATTATTTTTGTACTGCTTCCTTTTTTTTTTTGGTGTGGTGCTGAGGATGGAACTCAGGGCCTCACACATATTAGATACATGCTCTACCTTTGAGCCATATACCCAGTCCTCCCCTCAATATTTCTTTTTAAAAGGAAAACTGGATCAATCAAAATGAAACTCAGCATCTCTCCACTTAATTTGAAAATACGTTTTGTATGCCACAAGCAGATGAAGTTAAGTGAAAACACACACTATTAGCACTGTTAAGTTTTATGTGGATATAGTTGCTTGCCAAGTATTTGATGCAGTCCTTCTTTTTGAGAAGTGAGAAGAGTTAGGGTTTATCAGTTAGATGCTGTACTGCTACAGTGATGTTGCATAACAAACAACCCTCCATCCTCAGGGACTTACAACATCAACACACATTTATTTCTCTCTGCAGGCCTGAAGGTTGTCTCAGTTTACCTCTGCTCCATGAAGCATTTGCCAGCAGCCTTCCAAGGAGATGCTCATCTCAGAAGGTGACAGATAGATCATGGATTGAGTCCACGGAGGTGGGCGTATTGTTTTTGCATCACACACATTAACATGCCAGCTACAGGACCAAGTTCACCCTCAAGGGGACATTAAGTTATAATCTCTTGGAGGTGGAGGAGAGAATTAGAACATAAATATTGAGTGACAAATATACTTTCACTGAGGAGTAGAAGTCACAGAAAGAACAAGTTAAAACTGATTTGGTTGAAGAACTGACTTAAAGAGAAGTGGAAGAACACAGACCTAGGTTAATCATGACTCTTGGCCTAGTGGTGGGCTTACTGTTGTTCCTTACAAAGCCAGGAAAAAGTGGGGTGTACCAGTGGCTAAGGAGACAGACAGGCTGCTCAACAGGAGGAGTGTTTTTCACAATGACGTTTCTCCAGAGCAGACTACATAAGCTATTTCTAATTTTTCTGTTTTTCTCTGATAAACCAATAACTACCAGTTTTCTACCTTCAAGTATTTACTCGAACTTCTTTTGAGTGGGAGAGAGATGGACAAGGGGAGAAATACCCTTAAATGTTTAGTTGTCAAATGTCTTCAGTGATTTGCAGTTCTTACTTATGGCTGTTCTTGCCAGCATTAATGAATTCTCCTTGAATTTCTTTCTACAATTTTCCTGACAGTGCATCTACATTTTTCTGATTCCTCTCTCTTCATATTGTTCCTGGGACTATTGTTCTCTAAAGATTCAATTTTGTTCAACAATTCCTCTCATTTCAGATGTATTTCTTTGTCTACCTAGCTAATTCACTGCATGAATAATTTTATAATTACATTCATTTATTGGTTTTTCTTAAGACAGGATCTCACTATGTAGGCTGGCCTTGAACTCCTGGAGTTCTCCTGCCTCAGCTTCCCAAGTTCTGGGACTGCAGGTATGCACCACCATGTTAAAGCCTTGACTGCTCTCTGATTCCAAATTCAGGTATCCAAATGATCATTAAAAATACATTAATCTTGATTTTACATAAATAAGCTAAATGAAAATGACCACAATGAAGTACAGTGCTCCAACCTCCAAAGTTACTCTTCTCAGAAAGAGCTGTAACCATAGACCCAAGTTTGCTAAATTAAAATCCTAGCTGTCATCCTTCAATGGCCCCTTTGCTTTAACCTTGTCTCTTCTGTTTAGTCATTAAATTCCAAGAACAAGGGCTATTTAAAACATCATTTCTCACTACTCAGCAACTAAGGCAATCACTTAAAAATACACTGTTCATGGCGTTTGTTTGCTCTCTTTGAGGATATAATCAAAAACATTCTCACTGAAGGCTAGAGAGCAGGTCATGATAAAGATAAAGAGGCAGAATTAATAGGAAGGAGCTCCTATTAGGAAGGAGTGTGTCCCACAGGTAACTAGTACCTGGTCCAAAGACATTGTCACTTAACTAAGACCTTTCTGTGTCTTTCACTGTGAGAGACCTTAAGCTGGACAGATACTTTCTCCACCTACTGAGTTTCCACTAGACACTATCCTGAGTGTAACCATTTGAGATTTAACCTTCAGTCAACTTAAATATGAATAACTGGGAAATGCATTGAAGAATTTGAGGAAGAGAAGGAAAAGAAGAATGAAAAGATGTTGAGAAGGGCCAGAGATTTAGCTCAGTGGTTCTAGTGCCTGCCTCGCAAGTACAAGGCCCTGAGTTTGATGCCCCCATAACCACATACAATGCTGGGCGTGGTGACTCACGCCCACCAGCAATCAATACCACAAACCACAGTGCCAGGCGTGGTAGCTCACGCCTGTCATCCCAGCACTGGGGAGGCAGAGTACAATTGCTGAGTTCAAGCCTTGCCTGGGCTACATAGTGAGCTCAGAGCCAGCCTGAACTACAAAGTGAGACCCTATCTAAAAAAAAAAAAAAAAAAAAAGATGTTGGGAAGGAGGAGGCTGAAGACTTGAAAGAACTTAGCAATTTAGACCTAAATCAGAAGTCAACTTTTAGGGTGTCTGTTGTCATCTTTTACCTCATTTCTCTTAGAATATTTTCCAGTCCAGAAAAGTATGTCCTTGCAGCCATGTTTGTACTAAATGAAGATCAGACCACACTAATAAAACACAGGGTAAAAGAGGCCACTTTATGACCCAAACTGAGATATTCAGAAGGTACAAAGTGGATGCAGATGTTTAGGGGAAAAAAGAAGAGGGAGAAAAGTTCCATAGGGCTTAAAGGAATGGCTGCCTGAGGCTTTGGTTACTGCTGGCAAGAGAGATGTGCTGGATTGTTCTGTTCCTGAATCTTTTGAAATGTTCCTGGATCCTTCAAATGGGATACTCTTTGCCAATATGAATAGGTTTCGGTGTCTTATAATCTGACGATGGCTATTTAAGAAAATCTTCACAGAAGATATGGAACCAAGATTTTATCACCAAATATCATTGAGTTATTCATAGGTTTTTATTCCATTAATGACATTTTTTTAAGATTCTCTCAGGATATGCTAATCAGTAGGTAACCCAATAGTGAGTGTGGTGGTATGCTCTTGTTATCCCAGTACTTGGGAGGCTGACATAGGGGGATCATTTGAGCCGAGAAGTTTGGGGCCAGCCTGGGCAATAAAGCTAGACCTCATCTCAAAAGCAAAGCAAAACAAAAGCCAAAGGAACTCAGGAAGTTTACTCTTTCTGCATAATATGACACTCATAGACACTATAGTCTGACTCTTGAAAATTTATCGTAGTTTACTTAAACATAAACAACTGAAGTTTAATTAAACAAGGTACTGTGCCTCCCTCTTTTTTTCACATTGTATTTAAATAAAAATTTTCGTAAGCATACTTTTTTTTTTAGTATATGTGCTGCTGAAGCGAGCACAAGCATACTTTTTTTTGAGACAGGGTCTCACTTCGTACTTCAGGCTGGCTCTGTGCTCACTATGTAGTCCAGGCAAGCCTCAAATTCACAGCAATCCTTCTGCCTCTGACTCCAAAGTGCTGAGATTATAGGCATGAGCCATCACACCCACCATTGTGGTGCTGATTGCTGGATTATGGGCGTGAGCCACTATGCCTGCATTGTGGTATGTGATACCAGGGATCGAACTTGGGACCTTGTGCTTGCAAGGCAGATGCTGGAACCACTAAATTAAATCCCTGGCCTCCTAAGTACATTTTTGACAAAGACATCTTGAAGATGGTGGACTAATTCAGACTGTAAAAAGAGTTTTGTCAACAGCCAAAAGCTAAGGCAAACACAAGGACAAGTAAATATAGAAATTAAATGCTTAGTGTATACAGACAGATGCATGTTAGAACCCAGCTCTCCCCTTTGCAGCTACGGGACAGACTTTGAGGACTATTACTTAATCTCTCCAAGTCTTAGGTTTTTTTCTTTCTGAAAAGGGGAAACAGTGCCAGAATCAAAGGATGACTGGGAACGTTAAATGGAGTTAATGTATATTTCTTTAGCATAGTCCCTATCTCTTGCCATGCTGAGTGACTAACTAATATCAGTATTCCTATCATAACTGTCATTACTGAGCTTCCAGAGAACTCCTGATTTCTTCTTCCATTTACTCAGTCTTGGTAGGAAAGTTCATCATCCATCTGTGGGTTACAGGGGAGGCACTCAAAGTCCTCACCCTTTCTCTCTCCTGGACCCTTGTACCCAGTGCTGCAGATGTGCCAAGAGCCACTTGTAAGTCTCCCTCAGCAACACCTGGTTCAATCTATCTCCATAGATTCCCCAACCCACAAGCCATTAGAAAGAGACAATCCCCCTTTTCCTTTTTTTTCCCCACAGACTATACTCAGGGTAAGATTTTCCAGTGATTTCATTACTTATCTAGGAAGAGAAGATAACCTGAAGTTATGATCCATGGGGCCTGACTTCTTGAGGTGCTAACACTGTTCCACAGTTGTGATCTGAGGCCTGTAGATGATACGTAGAGAAAAAGCAAGATACTTTATAATGAGCCTAGGACAGTGCCTGGTGCTAGCTCCCCTTCTCTGGTCATGATGACCCCAAGGTTCAGGGTGACATGATGATGACTTGAATGTGCTGACCACACACTCTTTCTCCTTTCCTTTTTCAAATTTTCTCTAATTCTTTCTATCTTTTCTTCAGCCCTTTGCTCCATATTTGTTTGTTCCTCCTTCTGTCATCTCCTCCCTGCCTTTCTTTTTCAATTGTTTTCCCTTGCCATTTTAATCTCATTTATTTGCCCTCTTACTCACCTCCCTCCTCTCTCTCTCTCTCTCTCTCTCTCTCTCTCTCTCTCTCCCCCTGTCACTCTTTCTCTTTCAACATTTAACATGGCAATGTTTTGGGCTAATAACCAGGGAGAGACAAGTCACATGCATCCCCTGTGATGAAGAATCTCAGCCTCACAGGAAGGCAAAGGACCCAAAGGGAAAGGAAAGGGGATGCTGAAAAGAACTGCCATGAGGGCTCTGGACTCTCACTGGGCCTGGGCTTTCCCAGATGTCTTCCACTCCATGGCTCGAAGCTTTCCTCGGGAGATTTTCCCTGTGTTGGTCTTGGGTAGGTCCAAGACAAACTCCAGCTGTTGAAAAAAATCAGACCACAGTGGGGTTGGATTTTAAGTCTGGAGGGTCCAAGTAAATAAGGATAGAAGTGTTAGAAAATGCCTGTGCCTGGACAAGAAGAGGCCAGCTGGGTATAAAAGTCTAGTGTACTGGTCTTTGACATGTGCTTGGAAGGGAGAAACAACAAAATGAGTATGACACTGAGCTTTAGCATCTGACTTTCTGGATTTCAGTCCATTCTCTACCTCCCTTTGGACAAGTCCCTGGCTTTTCTATGCCTCAGTTCCTCCACAGAGTAAACTAAATGATAATCACAACTCAGTGGGTTGATGTGCAGCTTGAAAGAGATAATGAATGTTGAGTTTTCCACAAGGGATAGGCTCTCACAAGTAATAACTATGTTATTCATCTGGCCTAGTAGTAGCTATAAATTAGTTGAATTTCTTTTTGGCAATTTCCCACTGGTAAGCCTTGCTAACTATAAAATGAATTTCACTGTTTTCAAATGTGACAAGAAATATGTGAATTTGAGCCCCTCTTTTCTGATATCTCTGAATTCTAAGAAACAGTTGAAGACATTTCACTGAGGCTTCTAGTTATATGGCTCAGGTGGACATGGAATTGACTCATTAGTCAGATTTTTAGGTTTAATAAAAATGATAGAGATATCAATACAGAAAATAATCTTAGCAGATATGAGAACTTCTCCATAAGGGCTTAAGAAACTACATCCTATGAGCAAAACAAAGTTTATATCCTATTCTTGTAAATAAAATTTTATTTAAACACACTGTCACTCACTGATTTTCTCTCCTTACCCAAGGTTTGATTTCTGTGGTTTCAGTTATGTGTAGTTATGGTCTGAAAATTATGATCTGAAAATATTAAATGGAAAATTTCAGAAATAAACTCAAAAATTTCAATTCATATTATATTGTTGTAATTTCCTTTTTTATTATGATTCATTTCTTATCTCTAAATTATAAATTAAAGTTTATCTTAGTTATGCATGTAGAGGAAAAATATAATATGGTATAGGTAGGATTTGGTAGTAGCTGTGTTTTTAGGAATCCACTGGGAGCCTCAGCACAGATTCCTTGTGGACAAGGGTGGATTACTATATTCACTCTGGCTGCTTTAGCAGTAAAAAGGCAACAAAGCTGATATGATCTAAAATATGAACCATTTGGTTCTTGTGGGGGGGCACAGAGTGGAAAGAAGCCACATGGAAGACGCAGGTTTAATGCTAAAAAGGAAGCTACTTAGGCACCAGGAAGAAGGGAGCAGAGTTGGGTATGGTTGGCGGAAGGAAGGGAAGGTAAACGAATTTGCTGCCTGGGAATTCTAGAAGAAAGGCTTGTGAAAAAAAAAAAAAAGAGTATCTATGAGGGCACTTGAGCAATGCCCGTCCTGTACACTCTGGGATTGGACTCACCAGACCTTCCAAAATATTAAGTTACAGTTCAAAAGTCATATGTTTGGTGATTTCTAGTTTACTTATAAAATATTTACTAAGTGTTCATTATGTTCCTGTTATTCTTCTGCGTGCCTGATGCCTTACAAATATTAACTAACTCATCCTTAATGATCTGTGAAGAACTATTATCCTTACTTCATAAAGCCCAGGGAATGGAAAAATTGAGTCAACAAATAGTGGAAGTGGACTTTGAACTTCGTGGTGTGATTTCTGAGACTGTGTTATGCTGCCTCCCCTTCGGTTTGAGTTCAGAAGTCCACGAGGTGGACTCTGTGTTAGGGTCATTTGAAGATTGTGGCTGCTGCACGCTCGTCCCAGGGATGTCAGTGTCTCAGCCAAAAGTGGCTTGTAGAGAGGTGCAGTTCGTGGTGCTCTCCATCCTCTGAGTACTTGTTCACAGAATGTTTTTGTACTGTCTGCTTAAAATGTTTACGTATATTCATTTAACCTTCACTCTTCTTTTCCCAAGGCTATTATGACCCAACAGCCACATGTACACTATATAAGCCTGTATGATTCTAATAAAGATTGCTTTCAGCCATCAACTGTTTTCCCTGTCAGTTACTTAACTGATAGTCACCAGTCATCTATCAACTAGTAATATAACTGTCTATTCATGTCGTGCTCCCGGTCTACTTCCCCAACAAAAAACAGAAACAAAAACAAAAACAAAATCAAAACTCATCAGTCTGACATGGAGGTGAGAAACCCGGCAGGAATGAAGGACTCACTCCCCCAACCACTATCCCACTCAGAACTGCCCCAGCTAAGGGTGCTGTCTTATCCTTTCAAAGGGCACCTGACATCCACGTCTGGTCTACCTGGAACAATAGGGTTTCTTTTCCTCTCTCTCATTCTGACTCAGGACAGCTCCAAAAGGCTCCTGCTTCAGAACTTCCCATGGGGCTGAGTGAGGCCCTCCCTGGCTCCGGATCACAGTGCAGCCTCACCTGCCCAGATCTGACTTTCCCTTCCCTTCCCAGGTGTTGATCCCAAACACTTCCTTACCTCTTGCATACTAACTTTCTTCCCCGGAAAGGCTTCTCAGAAACTCAACTGAGACAAGTAATCTGTGCTAACTAAGGAAAGGCCAGTGGGCAGCCCAGCTCTTTAGGAATTTAAGAGGCCTTCAGCTTGATATGATTCTCTTACCCTATTCTCCAGACTCAAAACAAACTTCTTTT
Source organism: Thryonomys swinderianus (assembly GCA_004025085.1). Taxonomy (NCBI): domain Eukaryota; kingdom Metazoa; phylum Chordata; class Mammalia; order Rodentia; family Thryonomyidae; genus Thryonomys; species Thryonomys swinderianus. Next base: position 21,351 of record PVIC010020313.1, on the reverse strand, counting down.
CTCTTTCCCAGGAACAAGCTCTCATGTTGTTCCCAAATTAAAAAGCTGACATATCTCCTGCCATATCACCTTCCTACCTCAGTGGAAAAATAAGTGTATTATGGTCAACACTTTTTGCTTTTTCTGGTAATAGGACTTCGGTCTTATTCCTCACTCAGTCCACATCCTGGGTAGAGGGCAGCCCTCTCTCTTCCACCCTTTCTGCAATTTCATCAGGTACGATGACCACATAATCTGGAACCGGTCAATTTGTAACCAGGGGGAGGATCTCCTTCCCCCTGGTTACATGATTGGTTTAATCAAAGGCACATGACCTTAGCTGGTCCAATAAGACTTTTGCTGTGGTGTTTGGATAAATGCATGGTCTTTTTCTATTGGATTGTACAAAATTGCTAATAATGTGTAATTACAGCTGCTGGAACTTCATGGGAGAGAATTAAAAGACATGAAGAAGAATTACAACACAGAGGAAGAAAAGCCAAGGAATGAAAGAGACATCTCTGATATGTCATACAAAGGTCAGGGACCAGGCACAATGAGAGCTTTAACCAGATGCAGAACTGTCAGTTGTGTGAGCAATGTATTTCAAGTGAGATTTTTGTCTTCTTTAATTAACACCTATATAATGTTGAATAATGTAGCAAGATCCCCATGTAAAGAATGCAAGATAAGCCAGGTTTTAGCTAGAACCTGTTCCCATCAGAGCTCTGAACTTTTAATTCAGAGTCAAAGGCTGGGATGAGTAGTGAGACACCAAGACAGTTGTTAGGTGGAGTGTGGTGGCCTATGGCTATCATCCCAACACTCTGGGAGGCTGAGGTAGAAGGATCATAAGTTTGAGTCCCTATGGGCAATATAGTAACTTAGCAAGATCTTGATTTTTTTTCTTTGTTTGTATCAGATATCAAGCTCATGACCATGAGCTTGTGAGGCAGGGGCTGGAATCAATGAGCTAAATCCCTGGCCTTCAGCAAGATACTATCCTAAAATAAAAAGTAAAAAAGGGCTGGGGATGTATCTTAGTGTGAAGGCCCTGGGTTCATTTCTTAGTACCAGAAACAAACAAAAAATAAGCAGTTTAAGATTGTCTTTTTGGGTCTTCTTAGTCATGATCAGGAAGCACTTTGGAATTAGTGGCCTTGTTTTCATGCTGAAGAACAGAAGCCTAACAGGAGAATCACCTCTCCTCCGCTGTAGTGGGAAGGGATGTGGCAGCCCAGTGGCCTTACCTTCCTGGGATACTTGTATGGCGCCGTCACCGACTTCACATGTTCCTGCAGTTCCCTGGTGAGCTGATCCTTATCATAGGACAGGAAATGTGGGGTCAGTACCACAAAGGCCTTTACCACCTACATGGACGATGTTGGGAGTCGAGGGGGAAGAAATCAGAGAACTTTGTCACCTTCTGAAATGCCACAGAATCAGTATTGAGACATCCCCCACAGCTACTACCTCTATGTCCCTCCAGGTCTATCTCCTATATGGGGCCATGGAGAAAGAAAAGCCTGCAGATAAGAGTGGCAGGGGTTCCAGCTCTCTCTCAAGAGGCTTATGGGATGAGAATGTAAAACTGAAGGAGAAAGCCAGGCCCACACCCTATGGACAAAAAGACTGAGGAGGAGAAAACAGATACAGGGAGAGAAAAGAGAGTAAGATGTGGCTCTAGAAGATACATTCACCTTATCCTACCTCACTTTGCCCGTCTTTATAAAAGGTATAAAGTTGTTTTATATGAAGTTGTTATATATATATAGTCTGTAGCCCAGACTAACTTCAAACTCACAGCAATCCTCCTGTCTCTGCCTCTGGAGTGCTGGGATTACTGGCGTGAGCCACCAAGCCCAGCACTGTGGTATGTGGTATTGATTGTTGGTGGGTGTGAGTCACCACATCCGCATTGTGTTGTGTGTGGTTACTGGGGATCAATCTCGGGACCCTGTGTTTGGAGAGGCAGACAGCAGAACCACTGAGCTAAATCCCCAGCCCTTGGTTTCATTTTTGAGGCTCAGCCTTTATGAAAAGACAGGTTTTGCCTTCTAACTTGCTCCTGATGGCTGCTGGTTAAATGTTAAAAGTTGTTAAGTTTTAATTCACAGGAAATGAAACAAAATCATATGCAACAGCATTTAGCTTAAGGCTCAGCAGATATCCTTTTACCTTACTGGCCCAGTGGCTCCTACAACTTCTCCTGTGACCTGACCCTACACAGACAGGCAAGAGGGGGAGCACTGGCAGCACCGTGCTAGGAAGCTGGTCACTTTCCACCATGGCCTTCTCTACACATACACTAAGCCAGCGATGGCAAACCTTTTAGAATTCTTAATGACAACAAAGAGCCCATGGCAACATGTGTGCCATAAGCTTGCCAATACTCTGTTACCCTCCACTGGGTCTGTTCTTATAATCCTGGATTACAGGGGTCTTTTTCTCTCCTTATTTTCCCTCAGGGCTCAGGGGCTCTGTGCCATATCTCGACGAATCCCTTCTCTGTTCTCCTGGGCAGGAATCACATTTGGATTAGAATCTCTGTAGACCAAAGTCAGAGTCTTAAATGGCACTGACAATGTGCTGGATCTTGTTCCAGGGATTTTACAAACGTTAACATGTCTAATACTCATAGCACCCCACGTCATACAGGTGGGGAAACTGAGGAACAGAGGCTAAGAAGCTTGCCCGAGGTCATATGGCTAACCAGTGGTAGGGCCTAGACCTAGACAGCACTGTGTGCAGAGTATCTTATCTGTCCACCGTCGGGCTGCTGCTCCCTTACCTCTCCTCGTAAGGGGTCAGGGCTGCTGACCACAGCTGTCTCAGCCACCGCAGGGTGCTCCATCAGTGCATTCTCCACCTCCGAGGGCCCGATCCGGTACCTGCAAAGAAGCCATCCATCAGAAAAGTCACCCAGCCCTGGGCCATTCCAAGGCCCAGAGCCACCTGCAATGAGGGCCCAGAGGACTTCACCCAGCCAGACCCATGCTCACCCACTCGAGTTAATGATATCGTCCGACCGTCCCAGGAACTGGAAGTACCCATCTTGGTCCTTTATTCCCCGATCTCCTAGGAGCCAGAAATCCCCCCGAATGTTGGCTGCTGTCTTCTTGGGATTGTCCTGGTGACCAGAGAAAGATAAGTCATTGCCTGCTCTAAGCCCAGAGGCCCTGCCCCAGAGTTACCTCCACAGAGTGCAGGTTGTACTGTTTACAAACTGATCACTGCATATGGTAAGTCTGTCCTGGCCTTTCAGCCGTGATCCCAGGTCTAACTGGATCCTTCCCCTATAGATCAGCCATTCAACCTGGGACTTCTCATCTAGTGCCCTGGGTCTGGTCTAATGGAGAACACTGATGTATATGTTCATTTATACACTGTCTCCTCAAACTGATTCTGTTCTAGGCAACTTGGCTCACCTGAGATGTTCAAGGGAGTTGGCTGACTGTGTACTTTTTCCTGCCTTCTCTACTGGATGTGAAAGCCCCCAGAGATATACCAGCAAGCCTGCAGGCCTCAAAATGTGTGCAACTCTGCAGAGCCTGGGCCTTTTCTTCAGTCAAGGCCCTTGGCTGGAGTAAGAGGAAGACAGCCCTTGTCAGTCACTCAGATCAGGGCCTGGGCTCCCAGCTGCATCCTGAGTGACTAAATGAGAGGGTGTCCTGTGGGCATCTTAGCCTAGTACCTTCACTGGGAACAGAAGCCTACTGAAGTTCAGAGAGGTCAAGGATTGTCTAAGGCCACACAGCCTTCTGGGTGGGAGAGCTAAGATAAGAAGCCAGCATTCTTGACCACTTGTTCAGCTTTCTGTTTCCTGGTCATTTTGCAGCCACTGGCACTAATATAGTAGCCTTAAATTTATTTGCTTCTTTGCCTGAGTCTGTTTCCTTGTCTGCCAAATGAGGAAAGTCTATTCCTAGACCCTTTACTGACCAGTGAGGACAGAGTGGTGCAGCACACGGAAAATGCTTGGGTAAGAGCTCCGTGGAGCTGGGCCCTGCATTCAGAACCTTAATTTTCACATCTGTATGATGGGAATGATAATTTAGGTGTACAGCAACACACTTGGATGCAGCAAATTCTGAGTGTATCATAAGTACCAATGTCCTCACACACACACACCTACAATTTATAACTGAGGAGACTGAGGCATCAGAAGCCCATAACTTGCCCCAGATCACCCAGGAAATGGTGAGCAGAGTCTGAGCTTGGGCACAGTGGCTGCGAAGAGTAACAGGGTGGTCATGAGTTTAACATTTGTGAGGTGCTTGAGGACAGGACTTGCTTTAAAGTACTCACTTGATAAATGGCAGAAAGTGCTACTGTTGGAGTCACTGGCCTTACTCATTTCTCAGTTGATTATCTGGGTGCTCAGGACCCACCTGCCCACTTCCCACGGCCACGGGTGTCAGGAAGGCTTGTCATTTCTGGCTCTGTTGCCCTCACCTGCTAAGTGAGTTGCCTGACTCCAGGATTATCTACATGTACATGGTGTGAGTAAAAAGGATGGTGGGCCCTTAAATTAACAGTCTTATTGTAGCAAAAGACAGATGTCCATTAATCTCTCTGAAAGCACCCCCTCCTTTTCAACAGACTTATTTCATCATTCTTTCTATTTTCTGAAGCAGTTCTGAAGTCCTTTTCCGTATGTGTCTTGACAAGATATGATAAAAAATATGGTCAGTGTTGCTGCCAAGTGCCATCCAACAGACGGCCTTGTAAAAATAATGGTATGTGTTTGTCCCTCTTACTCATCAGATTGGGTACTGTGTAATTTCTGTCGCTCCCTCAAAGTCAAAATAAGCCTTCTGGACTGACTCAGAACATTGAGGCAGCCATGTCAGTGCAGCCCAAGACCCTCAGAAAGAGGTCTTCAGAACCATTTCAGAAAGTGACAAGGATGACGGATACGTGTGTTGGAAGCAAGGAGGATATTTTTAGTGGCATTAATGTGCCTTTTACTGTAATAGAACTTTAATAAAACTCAAACATTCATTGTGTACTTCGATCACACCCTAAGCTTCCTGGAGGCCTGGAGATGGGATTCCCCCAAGAGCCAGTCTTCCACTCCTATGGCAAATGCCCCTTCATGGACACTAACTCCCAATCTGGCCAGTGCCTCTTGGGAGGGCATGAGTTTGGGGACCCCTCACTCCAGTTGGTGCTTCCCATGTTTATAGGGCATCAGGCTCTCACCACATAGCCAGAGAAGATGCCTACAGGCTTGACAGGCTTGACCCTGATTGCTATGTCTCCTTCTTTGCCAGTTGGCAGAACGTTGCCCTCATCGTCTATGACCTGGAGGAAGAAGCAAATTGGGAGAAGGAGCCACATAACAGGAGAGGCCTTGGATGGTATGTTAAGCAAGGTGAGCTGGCTAAATGGGAAATCTCTCACTCTAGAGGTGACCAAAAACAGGAACTGGAAGCCAGGGGAAGCTGAGTGTTAAACCCTTGTCTCTGTTTCTGATCCACCTGCTGCGATCCAGCCGAAGCCTCTTATGGACACTGGACCAGATGGCCCTGGAGAGGTGCTTCTGGCTCAAGAAATGCAGTGGAAATACTGCGAGGACTCGAAAATCAGATCCTAACTCTAGGTCACTCTGCTGTCTTACTATATGATCTATTTAAGTTCTACTTCTTAATGATTTCTTTCTTTCTTTCTTCTTTTTTGAAACAGGATCTCAGTTCAGGCTGGCCCTGAGCTCACTGTATAGCCCAGGCAAGCCTCAAACTCAGCAATCTTCCTGCCTCTGCCTCCCGAGTGCTGGGATTACAGGCGTGAGCCACCACGCCCTGCACTGTGGTATATGGTACTAATTGCTGGTGGGTGTGAGTCAACACGCCTAGTATTGTTGTATGTGGTTACTGGGGACTGAACTCAGGACCTTGTACTTGCTAGGCAGGTGCCAGAACCACCGAGCTGAAAGTCTCCAGCCCTCTTAATGCTTTCTTAAGTAAAACAGATGCTGACAGTTGATCTTTCAGGCTTTTTCTACAAGAGACACAGGGTTCTAGAAAGCAATTCCATAAACAGTCTCAAATGAGCAGGGTGTAACAGTTAAGCTTTATTAACTGATAAAACTACTGGTTTGGGAGCCACCTGGGAGATTAGCAAACCACACTGGTGGTTATGTGTGAAAGGCCAGGTAGGCATGGACTTGGGTCTATGCCTGGTTCCTAGGCCTTTTCTCCCTACTGCTGCTCCCCTGCCACTGTGAACTAAGCAGTTTTGCTCTACCATGCCCTTCTGCTGTGATGACCTGCTGTGGACTTGGCTGATTTTGAACTAGTAAAACTTTCCTCCTTTAGGTTATGGGTGACAGGTGTTTGGTCACATGGAAAGGAAAAGTGACTAATACACATGGTGACAGATAATGTCATAATTCTGAATAGAATGTAAATCATTATGCTTGTAATGTAGAGACATATAGGCACAATCATAGATGCACAAATACAAATTTTAGTTCTTGAGATTTAGTCCAAAGAAATAATAAATCAATAAAACTTTAGTTACAGCAAGTTCAATGTACTGTTGTATTTACTTGTGAAAATTTGAACCCCATTTATCAAGTTAAACAACCACTTAAAATATTTACTACTGTTTAGACATTAAAATTCATTGTGTAGGGCCGGAGACTTAGCTCAGTAGTTCCAGTGGCTGCCTAGCAAGTGCAAGGTCCTTGGTTCTATCCCTGGTAACCACATACAACAATACCGGGCATGGCGAGTCACGCCAACCAGCAATCAGCATAAAACAACACAATGTTGGGAGCAGTGGCTCACACCTGTCATCTCATGACTCGGGAGGCAGAGAGAGGCTGGAGGATTGCTGAGTTCGAGGCTTGTCTGGGCTACGTAGTGAGCTCAGGGCCAGCCTGAACTACAAAGTGAGACCCTGTCTCAAAAAAGAAAAAATAAAATCATGCTGTAGGTTGGCACTGATCCACCTGGAATAGTGGCACCCAAAGTTGTTAGACAATAAATGCAAGTGTCACGTCCAGACACATCCCTACTTTCGTTTTCTAAAGCATATATACATATATAACTATCTAGACAATTTACCACGTACGCGCAGTAGTTCTTTCTGGATGATAAGAACGTCATTTCCCCTTTTCCTTCTTTCCCTCTCCCTTCTTTTCTTCCCCCTTCCTTCTTCCTTCCTTCCATCTTTTAAAACAATCGAGTCTCTCTGCTTTCTATTATTTTAACTCCATGGGCAATGAAATGAATGAATTACCAGCAGTTAGTTTTTTCCCTATTCCCCTCACTCCCTACTGCCCTGACAAACCTGCACATCGTAGTTGGGAACGGCTGCGCCCAGGCAGCCTGGCTTGATCGCCATTGTGCTGGACACTCTGCAGGTCAGGCCCTGTGGGAAGCAGCAGACATATCAGCAAACCTCAGGGGAAAGCGCAAAGTCACGGAAAAGAAGGAAGAGTTGAACACACACTTCTTGGTACTCTCCTGCTGGCTCTTCCTACCTCATTTGCTGCTCACCCCTTTTCCTGAAACCCCAGTCCGGGGCCTGCTCTAAACATCTATTCAGAAAGCAGCAGACTGGCTGCTTATTTCCCAGGGAAGAGAAAGCCACAACTACATGATGAAAATGCAGTCAGAAGGAGTAAGTTCTAGTGTTTTATCACACAGGAGGGAGACTACCACTAGCACTTATTTACTGCATATCAAAATTGCTAGAAGAAAAAAATTTTCTCAACATGAAGAAATGAGAAATGTTTTAAAACAATGGATATGCTCAAACTCTTGTTTACATACATTCAAATACCATATTGTACTCCACAAATACATACTATCATTATGAACAGGAAGCATCAGTTTGTTTTTAAAGATATATATATGTAGTAATATATAATTACTGGTCACCAGTGTGTACGGCCTAAAACACGCTTCTTAAAGTACTTTCCATGGGCCAATTCTGTTGGAATCCTGAGATGAACTGTCCCAGTAGAAATGCTGGGGTCTAGCACCCTGGCCCACCCTGGCTGCAGCACTTGCCTGGGGGTGCTTGCCACACCCCACTGTCCTCAGCCACATCTGCAAAGGTTTTCCTGACTGCTTTGCCTCACAACACTGTCCTCAGCAGCAGCGCTGCCAGGACAGAAGGTGTCAAGGTAGAGCGCAGAGAGAAGGAGCCTTGTGCCGTTTCATAGGAGGACAGGGAGACAGAGAGAGGGGGCAGTTTACCTGGGGTGCATTCAGTAAGGAGCAAAGCACAGAGCTCTGTGAATCCAGCATGCCCACAACTCTTCCAGAGTTCCAAGAAGACAGATGGGCAGGGAGGGAGGGCACTACTGGCTCTTCTCTCCACCCTTAGCTGCCCTCTGAGCTGCTGAGAATTTCCAGCCTGCATGACTATCAGTCAAAATAAACCACTTTTCTTTATAAATTACCCAGCCTTGTATATTCTGTTATGGAAACAGGAAATGGAGTAAGAACTCAGCCCCTTGCCCTACTTCACCTGTCTGTCTTTTTCCATAGCTCTTTCTACCACCTGCCAGGTCATCTATTTCTTAATTTATTGTCTCCTTTCCCCAGTAGAATGTAGTTTCCGCAAAAGCAAAAGCTTTGGCCTATCTTGTTGCCATAGTAGATGCTCAACAAATGCTAATCAAATATATGACTGATAAATGGTGACTAACATATCTATTAACCTAGTCATCTCTCACCAGATGTGCCCAGCCCACAGTTCCCGGGGGACAGATACCGTTTCTGTCTGGCCATAGAATTCTCGGATGTCCACTCCTGTCTGGGCCCTCCAGTTCTGCAGAGTGTCTGGAAGCAGGGATTCTCCTCCACTGAAGCAGTTCTTTAGGTGTGGGAATTTGTAACTAAAAAAGATAAAAGTGCTCTGCCTCAGTCTCCAGAAACCAAAGCCTGCCTAGAGCTGGGGCTGGCTTCTGGGCGCTTTGAGGAGGGGGCTGGCTTCCCAGGGATGCCCACGTTCAGAGGGTCAGAAAAATAAGACACACGCATGTGAGGAAGGCCTGGGGGTGGGCCAGCCTCATCACCTGGAAAGGTCTTGTTGTAGTAACATCCGGAAAACAAGGGGGGCGCCCACCAGGCTGTTGATGGGATAGCTGGACAGTACCTAGAGAGACAGAGATGGATAAAATGCTGGTCACCAGGGCAGGTGCCCAACTTAACTCTATGTACAGAGGGTACAATCATTTGCTATGGTGCGTAGAGGTCCAGAGGGGATCCTAGCTCATCTTTACACTCTCCTTGGTCATTTTCTCCCATACCTATGTTCAGAACCTATATTCAGAATCTATATTTTCTGAATGGACTTATGCTTTCATCTTTTGGTATGTTTATAGAGCTTTATGCTTTGTTTTGTTTACATTTTGCTTGTAGAGCTCTACAAAAGCCAGTTTAATCCTTTTTGGAAAGTACAGTATCATTTGAAAAGACTCTTCTGGAAGATCTCAGAACACAGTCAACTTGACTTTTGAAGAGGTCACGTGGGTCTTCATTTGCTTCTGCAGTGCTGCGTTGTAGTCAAGTGAAGAAGTGGGGGGGGGGTCATCTACTACCACAGAGATCTGCAGGCCCAGGAAAGCGATAGCCTAAGCCCTCATCCTAACTGGAGTCCAATGTTGGTTGCATCTTCTAAGCAGAATGAAGCCATTTTTATAGCTTGTTACTTCACAGGAATAGCTGTAGTCTGCACAGGGGAAAAAGTGCTATGTATCCCTCAGAATTTTTCCTAGAAAGTAGCCCTCAACTGAAGATCACCCAGATGCCTCTTCATGCTAGGATATGAAGGGAATTGTGGTAGATTCCTGAAATGTAATACTATACAACAATTTTCAAAAGCAAACTTTTGATACAAGCAACAACACAGACTCGTCTCACAGAGTGAGAGAAGCCAGTCACATAAATGTATAGTCCAACTCTACTTAAATGAAGTATGAGCAAAGCACAAGTGAGTACAGTTTCTTCTGAATTGACAGCTGTTCCCTGCACTTGTATCACTGCCTGAGCTCTTCCTCCTGCCAAAGCATAGCAGCACTGGATTCTCATAGAGCAATGTGAAGTCCTAATGTGACATGTATATTTGAGGATTCAGGCTGCTTGCTCCTTTGAATCATCCTGCAATTATTTCACCTCAACTCCCCCAGCTTTCACCTCCACTTCTCTTTCTGTCCCATGGAACAACTGTCTTCCGTGAAATGTTCCTGGTACCAAAAAGGTAGGGGACCATTGCTTTAAGCTGCTTGGTCTACTGTATTTTATTGTAGCAGCCCAAGCTAACATAAGTAAATGACTTTCAGGACATGCATTTGGGATGATGGCACTCCACGTGTTTTACCTTCAGCTTGTATACAGAAGTTCCTGACTTATGAATGAGTTCCATTCTGGGAGAATGTCTGTAAGTTAGATTCATTCTTATGTTGGACAAAGTGAGTCTTATACACCTTTTACACAAATATACGATGTATATTGCTGTGCACTTCTTGGTTGTCCCTTTCACATGACCTCTGCTCTTCCTTTTGCTTCCAGACATCCTGGGCTCTGCCTGAGCACTACACTGTTATACATTGTAACACTGCAGTCAGCACATGGCAGTTGTGACAATGGCCTGGAAAAATGTTAGCTACTTCTGGGATTTGTTCACATCTACGAATGTTCCTAATGTAAAGTCCATTTATACCTGTCAAAGTTTGCAATGCGAAGGTTCCTAAGTCAGGGACTTACTTTATATTATTCTGCAAATAAGAAAGGAAATGTCACACAGGTATACATGCATCACCTTTAACATTTCCACCCCGGTTTTTCCATGTATCTTGTCCCCACCCGTCTGATACCTGACACAGGAGGAGGAGCCCATTAAAAATGTGTTGAGAGAATGAATGACCTATTAAGTGTACCCCATGAGCATCCTCCTTTCTGTGTCCATCTTCTTTCCGAGATCAAAAGCACTGTGACATCATGGACCATTCCCATCTTGCTCACCAACTACTGCCCATTTACATGGGTGGGATCTAGCCAAAAGCACATGAATAGAAGCCAAGTGCAATAAACTGGATGGTGCAAATTTTGGGGACACTGACCAAATGATACTTACTGGGTATTCTCTTACCTTTAAGATGGTCTGTGGGTCAAACTTTGGCAAGAGATGGATAAATATGCCCGCTCCCGAACTCCAAGGTTCCAGAAGTGTAGTCAAAATGTTCACAATCCAGCCTGTGTCTGATATGGTCCAGATTAGGTCACAGGGTTGCAGGCCTGTCCAAGTGCTGGGAACACAGAAGGAACACATAAACATATGGGGAAGTGTGCACAGGGATGTGTGGGAAGGGAAGGAGAAGGCAGGTATGTGGATACCTGCTGATAAGCACATCTGTAGGAATGTGTGTCAAGGTAAGCAGGTAGGGGAAGAAAAGGTGCTCTGTACCACATGAGACCATTTGTTCAAAAAGTGTGACCCTACCAGATATGATTTAATAGATAACTGGGTCAATTCTCATTTTATTCCCCAAATGTATTAGTGTTTGACATGCAGTAACTACCATGCAAAGTTCACTAACACAAAGCTTCTAGCTGAACATTTTTGCAGGTTTGACACTGTCAATGTCAAGTTTGGTTGAGTAGAACTTTGGTTCTGTTTTCTTTAAGTATCATCAACTGCCTGAGCAGAGCTGAGGATCTTGTACAGGATGCAACTTATCTTCTTTCTTTCTTCAGACTAGAATAAAAGGGATTTGGCAGCTGGATGTAGTGGTATATCCTTGTAATCCCAGCCCTGTGGGAGGCTAAGACAGGAGGATCCCAAATTTGAGCCTACCATGGACAACTTTTCAACTTAGCAAGACTATGTCTCAAAAATAAAAAAGGGGTATGGATGTAGCTCAGGGCCACAACCCTGGATTCAATTTCCAGTACAGAAAGTAGAGGGGTTATCTGGCTTGTCTTCCTGTCTTAAATTAAAAAATGAATTAGGCTGAACACAAAGCATTTCCTTGGGGTGGGAAGTTATCATGGTATATATTCTTTCCTGAAAACACTAATATTTTTAGCTCTCTGAGAATGAGGCACATTAGTATCAAATCTTGAGGGGAATAAATTTTTGGTATATTTAAATAATTTATCCTACCACCCTTTAAAAATAGCAGTTTACTACAACTCATTGACTAAATAATTTACACTAAATTCCAATTATATGGGCTCAGAAATAGAACATTTTTTTTGTTGTTGTTTTTTGTTTTCCTTTTTTGAGACAGGGTCTCACTTTGTAGTTCAGGCTGGCCCTGAGCTATGGAGCCCAGGAAGCCTCAAACTCAGCAATCCTCCTGTCCCTGCCTCCCGAGTGCTGGGATTACAGGCATGAGCCACCACGCCCGCCACTGTGGTGTGTGGTACTGGTTGCTGGTGGGCATTGAGTCACCACGCCCAGCATGGTATGTGGTTACCGGGGATCGATCTTAGGACCTTGCACTTGAGAGGCAGGCGCCGGAACCACTGAGCTAAATCTCTGGCCCAACATTTAAGTTTTTGTAAAGATTTTTTGCATTAAAATATTTTTCCTGTTCTAATAACAAATTAACATGACAGTAAAACTACTGAAAAATATCCTGAAGATCCCTAGTTTCCATAAATAACAAAGGAAATGTCACATAGGTGCACACATATTACCTTCAACATTCCACCCCTGCTTTTCCATGTAACTTGTACCCACATGTCTGATATCTTACACAGGAGGAGGAGCACATTAAAATATGTTGAAAGAATGAGTGACCTCTAAAGCCTATGCCATGAACATCTTCCTTTTTGTATCCATCTCCTTTCTGAGACCATGAGCACTGTGACATCATGGACCAGGTCCATGAAGACCTGGGCACAGTATCATATTTTCACAGATGGGGCTGATGTAGCAATGGAACAAAATTCTGAATTGTGAAATCTGTGATCCAGATATTCTGAGATCTCAGTTTACCTAATTCATCCAATTATAACTTCTGCTTTAACAAATCTGCCCAGTAATTTGCATCTGACAAAATGCCCACTTGGAATATAGGTAGATTCAAAAAAAATTGCCAGCACCTCAACAATACAAGATAGAGATTAGTCTTTGGAAAAAGAATATAAACACTCTTGCTAATCATTCACCCTTTTAGCCACCTGGCTTAGAACATGGAAGAGAGCTTGAGACCTATGTTTCTGCAACAGACACATCACTCTGAAGGTCACCGGATACCCAGGATGTAAAACCATGTCCCTTTAGCCTCCTTTCCCAGTTGTCTCTCTCAGAAACACCAAAGGAGAATCAGATCTGAACTCAGAAAGCCTGGTTCCACAGCTCTCTGAAAAGGAAAAGGTCTTAGCTCACCCAGCATCCATCTTGCCTTTGAGGCACAGGCTTGCGTGGGAGTGTTCGGCCATCTTGGGGAGGCCACTGGTTCCACTAGTAAAGTAGATGGCAGCCGCTTCTTGGCTTTCTGACTCCACACAGTGATGAGTAGTGGAGGCCTCCCTGGTGGAAACACAGAATGTCACCTTCTCAGATTTAAAATGTTCATCAGACACTACTGTGACTCATCTTTCTCTACCAGCTCCCAGGCAAACAAGGACATCATGGTGTTATTTTTGTTAGTATTAATTTAAAAAATTTTTATTAGTACATGTTTGAAACCTTTGATGTCTTCCTCAGAAAGCCCCTGTAGAAGCCACACAAAACCCTGAAATGTCTTCCTAATGGTGCTGCCTTGCAGCTTTTCTTTCTTGCCTCAGGCCCTCTAGTTCCGTACTCTGTTTTGTGGGCAGCCCCCATCCCACTACGGGGCCTGCACCACACCGCTTGATTTGGCTTCCACTTGTGGGTGAAAACTGAGGCAAGACATGGTGATACTCACTTCAGTAATGTCTTAAAGTCCAGCCACCCGTCCCGGCTTCTCTCTGACACAAGGAGCTTGATTCTCAAAGCAGGGCAGTCGGCTGCCACAGTGTCCACTTCATGGGCCACTTCATCCCCAGCCACAATGGCCCTGGCCTTAGACACCTGCAGCCTGTAGAGTATGTCTTTGGATTTCATCTGGATAGTCCCAGGCATGAACACCAGGCCTGGAGAAGCCAAATGGTTTTGAGAGAGCTGGGAAGGAGGAGGGCCTTCCTCTCAGGAAGGGCAGCTGCACACTCTTGGAGGGTGTTCTTTGGGGAGAGGCAGTCCCATCTCGATGCCCTCTTTCCCGGCCCTATAGTCATCACCAACCTGCTCTCATGCAGCCCAAGGTCACCAGCCACCACTCCGGGACGCGAGGCAGCACCACCGCCACGCGGTCACCACGCTCAAGACGGCAGGGTCCAGAGAGGACATTGGCCGCGCGCTGACTCATTTCACTCAGTTCTCTGAAGGTCCACTTCACTCCATGCCCTCTGCCATTCACCCACCACAGGGCTGGGCCCGGAGGTCGCCTCCCAGCCTGGAGGAGGAGAGGCAGCTGGGAAGCGGAAGTGGACACGCAGAGAGGCGAGACTTCCGGATCCTGAGCAGAAGCCCTTGAGCTTGGGGATCCTTCCAACCCGACCCGGAAAATGTTGAGTCTGGTGTGGTGTGAGCCTGTCACCCCGCTACTCAGGAGGCTCACAGGATTGAGCGCACCTTGGGCAACTTAGACCTTGTGTCAACACAAAAAGAGCAGTGAGCCAGGGATTTAGCTCAGGGGAACTGCACCTACCTCACAAACGAAAGGTCTTGAGTTCCATTTCAGGTACCAAAAAGAAAAAAAAAACAAACTGAGATAGAGCTCAGTGTGAGGTTTCATCCTCAGTAGTAAAAAAGAAAAAGCAGTATTGAAACTCCCTAAGATGTTTTTATAGGGGTTATATCTATCAATACATATCATATTGGAAATAAAAACATTTAAAAAATAATATTGATATACCCTTACCCAAAAATAATTTTTTAAAGATAAAATATACTCCAGAAAGAATAGCTATCATCAAGAAATTAAATAATAAGGGATGCTGGCAAGAAGGTTGGTGGGAACATGAACTAGTACAACCACCACAGAAATCAGCGTGGAGATTCCTCAAAAAACTAAAAATAGAATGCATTAACCCAGTTATTTTCCATCTACATATTTTCCCCAATAAATAAAAGACATCACACTATGGGGATACGTGTCTACACGTTTCTAACAGCATAATACAATAGCTGTTACAATAGCTAAATCTTGAAAATGGCCTATCTATCCATTAACAGATTGAAAAGCTTTTAAAAAAATCTTCATGTAACAAACTATGATTGTTTCTTTTATGGATTCAGAACTGTGAGTCATATTAGTAAAGGTGTTTCTTAGAATCCCAAAAAGGTATAACTTTTAAATAAAATCCAGAAACATAAATTTTTATTTGAAAATTCTCCATTTAAAAATATTTACCTAATGTTCCACATGTGTGCGTATGCACATGGGCCCATGCATGTACTCAAGTGCTCGTGCATGTGTGACATTGGAAAGTGAACCCTGGAAGCACTATGCTATATCCCTAGCCTTTTTTATTGTTTAAGACAAGGTCTTGTTAAATTGCCCAACCTGGCCCTAACTATGATTTCCTGTTTTGGTTTCCCGAGTAACTGTAGTTATACTTATGCATCACTGCCTAACTACCATGTGGGAAGCAGACCCTGCTAGAGGAGACTTTTCAGGCGTGAAGATCTGCACTCGGTGCTGCACCAACTAGCAGTTGCGAGATCTGCACTACACCAAACAGTGCTGCCCAGCTCCCAAGATGATCTGCGACCTCTGGATCGCTGCATTGGGGTGCCTGATCAAAGAAGTCTTATTAACCTCTGGCCCAGAGTCGCCTTCCCTTGCTCCTTCTACTAGGAGTTTGCTGTTCTTTCTCTAATACAATCTCTGCTAGATTTACTGACCATGCACTAATGGTTAAAGATATTGCTTTAGTGGTTAAATAAAATAACATGACAAAGAGAAGTAACTTCTCAAGAGTAGAAAATAGGGAGATGTTTTAAGAATAACAAAGACCTGAACCTTGAGAGTCACAGCTGGACTTTAGCATAAGATAAGGGACCTGCTAATTGCCTGGGAAAAAGTTTTAGGAATAGGAAGGGCACATTCTGTAGATTAGTAGATGTTCCCTGGTAGACAAGTTTATCTCTATGCCACCTGTGAATCAAGGTTGTGATAACTGTTGATTTTTTTAAACTACTATTTACCTTACTAATTGTAAAGATTCACGAGCGGGCACTCTAGATTGAAATACTATAAAAGAGACCTGAAAAATAAACTCGGCCTGCTCAGTATGGACTGAGAGGTCCTCCTGAGCCCATTTTCCTGTCTTCTTCTCTTTTCTTAATCCGCGCTCCTTGACTTCACAGCCCCGCTGTTTTGTCCGGCTGGCTCCGGCACTACCTGACCTTTTGTTTTTCAGAACACCCCAGCTCTGGGCCCCACTTTCAGCCTAGAGGCCAGGGACTTGCAATCTCTATACTAAAGTTGTGTCCTGATAGTGGGACCTCAGGACACTGCCAAGGTCATGGATTCCTTTGAGCATCATTGTCTCAAGCCCATGGTGGTAGTAAAGCTACCCCTCCTATCTATCCAAGTTGAATCTTCCAGAAATACACCAGGGGCTTCAGTGACACCAATGATGGTCATATCAAATGGGCTAGGATCCAAGGAGCTCAGGGAGGGAAAGAGCCCGAGAACTTTCTGCACACTTTCTTTGTGTGATGTCTCATGTTGGAGCTCTGTGGGCATCTCGGCCTTGGGGACATCTTACTGGTATACTAATGGTAAAACACATGACCTGGCATTTTTGGTCAGTGCTGAGTTAGTTTTATTGAATTGAAATCCATCTCTGCTATGATAAGAAGCAGCTTCAGGTTCCCTGCAGCCATCTCACTTGTCCTTGTTTAGCTGGGGAAGTCACAAAAGAGTGTGGACAATGTGACACCTGTCTGAGGGTCACCAAATGGTCCCACCCTGTGCCAGACTCCCATGTTTTCCTTAGCCTTGCTGCCCTGTGGAAGGTGAGCCTCTTGTTCATAGTTCACTGCATTGTCTGATGTGTAACACACTCAATAAACACAAATGAATGGGTGAGTTAATGAAATAGCCAGACTGTTTAGCCCTGTGCCTCCTGTCAGCCTCATTACCTTCTCCATGCCAGCCCACAGGTCTACTACATCGCTGGCAAAGTTGAACTTAGCAGGCACTTCCTGGTGTCCCCATGGTACTGACATCAGTTGCCTGACACTAATGTGGAGCAGGCTCCTGGGCATCCCAG
The DNA here is from genome assembly GCA_004025085.1 of Thryonomys swinderianus. Lineage (NCBI taxonomy): Eukaryota > Metazoa > Chordata > Mammalia > Rodentia > Thryonomyidae > Thryonomys > Thryonomys swinderianus. The sequence goes on along the minus strand of PVIC010020313.1, from coordinate 4,093 downwards.
TGCCCCTCAAGGTGCAAAGTTGCTCAAGTTTCCACAGTCGATGCATGGTCAGACCTGTGAAGAACAGAGGAGGCTCGGGAGGGTTGTTTCTTGGAAGATTGCTGTACTCATCACCAGCTGCTTTGGGAGGTTCAAACTGACCTAACTTCTGAGGGAATCCACACTCCACACCGGCCTCTGTCTCCTTCTGATATACCACTGTCTATAAGGCCCTCTCTAGGGCTTCTGACTGCTTTGTAAGCATCTGAGTCCATGTAATGAATCCCTTTGTGCTTAAAAATACAAGTGGTAGATCTTACTGTCATTCCCAACAATTGGCTCCCTTCCCTTAGTAGTAGGATTATACATTCCCATTCATTTTCATAAGACTTCCCAGTGTAGTATGGAAGAAGTCTGCGGATCCTCTTTTCATTGGCTCTGATTTTCCGTGAGATTGCTCTGGCCAATGAGATGATGGTAGGTCTGTCAGACTTTGCATCCCTACCCTCTCTATAATAACTGTGTACCCCAGGGAGTGCTACACCATCAGCCTGGGCCCCCCAATAATAAAACACAGCCCCTCAAATCTAATACATCTGCTGCCAACCTTTAGACATCTGCTGCCAACCTTTAGACCCAGTGAGGGAAATAGATGTTTGGTCTGAAGCTAGTGAGACATTTATTAAAATATCAACTACAGATTAACATAAGCAGCATCTATCTCATTAAATCTTTATCTAGAGATCTTAAATCCTATGCACTCATTGTACAGAAATTAATGCAAAGGGTCACTTTAGAAATCATAGCTGTTGCAATGATTGTTTCCATAGGCCCTGGTTCACGGAACACAATTCCAAGGCCGTGCTGGCTGGTTTGGATTCTGCCATATGCAAATTGATGAGGTTGCAAAATTTAAGTCTAATGATCTCAGATTCAAAGAATGCAGCAGACAGTCTCAGCGATTGGCTGGGCTCCTGTCCCCTTTGTCCGGGCACCAGACATCGGAATACTGAGTCTCTGGCACTCATCCTGTCCCCTATATTCTAAAAAAATACACTATGTGAAGATTTCCTTATCAAGTCCCAGGCAGAAGCATCTGTTGCATTCTTCCTGTCTCTTTCCACAGCTGGCTCTTTCCCGTTCCTCTGGCCTCACCTTGCCAGGGAAGCCTTCTTCCATAATCACCACTTACACACCTCTGACCACTCTTTTCCCAGTTCCCTAGTCCCCCCTTTGGTTGAGCTAAAGGCTCTGTCTCCTCTGCCCCTCATTACAACCTGGGAGATCCCTTGTGCGGGTACTAGGAACTGCGGACTCTTTCCTCTTGGGGATTCTCACCCACTTGTAGGCTGTGACCCCTACAGGCAGCCAGGGGCCCTTGGGAGGCCTGACCCCATCCTTCACTTCCTTCTGACAGCACTCACTTGCCAAGTCCTCTCTGGGAACGCTTTCTTCTGTAATCCCTCTGAAGAAGCAGCTCCAGGTTCCCCGCAGCCCGGAGGTCAGGACAGTGATCCTGCAGCCAAGAGTCAGATGGCTCCAGCCTTGAAGGGCGTCACAGCTAATCATTAACAAAGGACACCCCAGAGCCTGCTTTAGGGAACATCAGTCCCTCTGGCCAAGTTTATGGGCACTGAAGGCCTAGAACTTTGGGGACCACCTGAATGTTCTTCTTTACCCAAAAGTTCAAAAGGAGGCTTATGGCCAGGATGGACAGCACAGTAATTGCTGGGGGGGACAGAAAATGAAGTTTCTATGGCCTCATGAGTCCCCTCTCTCCTCCTTAATCCTTTCCTTCCAGCACAGCCTGTTTGCTTGGCTTTTCTTTTCCTTCTGACTCTTTTGTTCATTCCTCCTCATCTCCTGTCTCTGCGCTCACTCTATCCCTGATTTCTCCCAGTGTCATGCGGGGGTCCCAGTGGCTTGCAGGGACCCCTACCAAGTCACCGAATCTCTCTCCTGGATCCCCGCCTTCATTTCTCCACAGGGACATTCTAATGGGCATTCCAAACGCATGTGCTCCGAGCGGAGGGCCTGGGTGCATCCCTTTCTGCCAGTCATCTCCGTCCTCCAGCCTCCTCCAGCTCAGCATGTGGCAGCCCTGCATTTCCAGGTCTTCCTGGGTGAAACCTCAGAGTCTCTCCTCTCTCTTCCGAGTCTAGCAAATCCATCAGCACCACCTTCACGCTATATCTAGCCTGTCGTATTCTTTTCTCTGCTCCAAATCCCACCTCCTCTCTAACAGAGTATTTCATAGCCTCTTTCCTAATTCCCCTCTAATCCCTCTCTAGAGCCCCATGGTACTTCTCCAAATAGCTATAGTTCACTTTTATGTCCATCTCCTCTTCACTGACCAGGAGTGTTTGGTGAAATGGAAAATACAGGGCACTGGAATCAGACATCTTTTCTAACCTGACCCCACCTCATACTGTGGGGTGATCCCATTAAGCCTCAGTTTCCCCATCTATAGAGTAGGGCTCACAGTGGTCTTTCTCAGAAGGTGAGTGTGAGGACGTGAGGCGACTGCTGTATGGCACTTGGTACCCTGAGGACATCTAAGATGGGTGTGAAGCTGTACTGGCATTGATGATAAAGTCAAAACACAATGGCCTTCTCAGACCGGAGTGGGACAGTAACTTGCCGGTGGTCACACAGCAAGTTGGTCACAAGCCCAGATCTAGAAGCTTAACCCCCAGAGGAATGTCCTACACCCATGTTCCTGGCCCAGGTAAGGCTGGACATCAGAGGGCTCCAAGCAGCTGGGATGTGATCTCTTCTAGGGACACTCACCAAACAGATAAACATTTTGGCCAGATCGGGATCTATGGGCATCATAGGCCATGTGGGATCCTGTATCTTTTCAGACAAACAGCTAAAGAGTTTCTTAATGCCACAGAGTTTCCATATGGCCAGAGACAGGACTCCTTAAATGGCAGTTTCCATTGGAGACACGAACTTGGATATGGAGACCGAAAGCCCTGGGCAGGATGGAGGTGCTGGATAACTGGAAGTAACTATTTATTTTATTTTATTTTTTTTTGAGACAGGGTCTCGCTTTGTAGTTCAGGCTGGCTCTGAACTCACTATGTAGTCCAGGCAAGCCTGGAACTCAGCAATCCTCCTGTCTCTGCCTCCCAAGTGCTGGGATGACAGGCGTGAGCCATCATGCCCGGCACTGTGGTATGTGGTATTGATTGCTGGTGGGCATGAGTCTCCACGCCCAGCATTGTATGTGGTTACCGGGGATCGAACTAAGGACCTTGCACTTGCGAGGCAGGCGCTGGAACCACTGAGCTAACCCTCCGGCCCGGAAGTAACTATTGACACAAGGGTCAAGGATCCATGTCAAGGGACACCTTGGGGAGCCAGAGGTCTTGAAGACCCTGGAAGCCAAGGTTCAACACAGAGTCTGGAGACAGGAGAGGAGAGACACCTAGAGTGTAACAAGTACCTTCCCACCTTTCTCCAGGCCAACTGTAGGAAACAGAGCTGGCTAATCCTGTCTGTAGGCCAGAAGCTGTGTCCTGGCCAGAGTTCTGCACTCACCCTGGGAAAGGGGCAGAATTCCACCTCCTGGCCTTTTGCCTTCTAGTCTTGATTGTCGTCCCTTATTCTGAACCCTTGGAGCAGGTGCTTCTAAGGGTCTCTGGGAGATCTCTTACCCTGCCAGGAGGTTCTTCTCCGTGTCCCCTGAAGTCCCTCTTGCTCTTCCTCCCCAATGCTCCTCACCACCAGCACACAGGAGCTTCAGAACACTCAGAGCCTGAGGTCAGCTGGACAGCCTCCCTCTTCTAGCCACCTCTCTGATTCTGGACAGCTCACCACATAGGGGAGACAGTAGGACCCCAAAACCTAGGGTGGAAATCCAAATCATGCCAAAGAAACATTTGACTTGTTGGCACCCCCTAAGACTCTATTTAGAGACTGTGAAATACAGTTGTAACTGGGTCTAGTAACTTTTTGTACTCCTTGCTACTTGGGAGGCTGAGCCAGGAGGATCACAAGTATGAGACTAGCCGAGGTAATTAACCTTCTTAAAACACACCATGCACACACACCCCAAGCTGTATCTTCTGCTTGAGAAACATAAGTTCTGTTCTCTGAAGGAATTTGA